>OVAX01001170.1:0-40883 GCA_900406405.1 Lepidium africanum
GCTGTGTTGTAAATCCGTTGCTAAAAAACGTCCCAAATCTTACCTTTTGTTGTAGTGAATGGTCTCAAATCTCACATAACTTTATTAAATAAAAATAATATTTAAAATAAAGAGAAATAACTTAAACGAAAATGTCATTGAAATAATAAAATAAAACCGGAAACAAAAACTTCGAATAAACCGGAAACTCGAACCAGCTACTCACGAACCTCGAACTGATCTGGAAAAAGGGGAAAAAGGAGAGGTGAGTATAAAATTCTCAGTGAAGAGATCACTTCTGACCACTGAGGCTTAAAGTTCTAGCCTAATTAAAGCAAATCTATCTTAGCAAAGAAAGGAATTATATACAACTCGTGTTTTTCAACAAGTTGTATCAAATATGTCGGTCCGCCGTATCAGCCAACTCTACACATAATAGCCCACCACCCTCTAGATGGTTCAAAGCACTTATTTAGCTCATCAGCGGTTTTTGGGCTGAAGCGTTCCCGTCGGAACACTTTAGACCATCTGTCTCTTTTCCGCAGGAATGCCGGTCCGTAGCCAAAGTTGAATTCTGCGTCACCACTCTTTAAGAGACAGCTCACAACATACTTAAAATATTCTTTTGCACTTAACCAACTCAAAAAATTTATTATTCTCAACCATAGTTTATATCACAAGTATAATTAATATTCACATATTTATTTATTTATTTATTTATGATATAATATAACATAATCACGCAACTATCCTAATATCAAGCAGTCACAAAATTATTAAATTACTAATATAGTAATTATAATTATTTATAACTTATTTATATTTATAAACATATTTATACTTATACTTATGTTTATATTTATATTTAATAAAATACTTTAATAATTATTTAATTAATAAGAGAATTTAACTTTAATTAAATTGAAAATTTAAGACTCGCAGATCACGTCCTCACCTCGATTGGCCGGTGAACAGTTCGAAAATCGCGAAAAATTAAGCTGAAACCCGAAACTTCAGCAACTACTTTTGTGCACAAGCAACAGACAAAAATTAGGGTTCTTATCTCAAATCAACAGTGGTTACTTTGCGGGACAAGCCAATCAAATTCTGAATAATCCTTACAACTATTCGAAGATCCGAAGGTCCGGTTGGTTTCCTGGATATGTCCCCTATCCAAAACCAACAAGTATCTAGCTCCTCCAACTCCGATATTACCAGAAATCGATCCTAATTATGCCAAGTCAAAAACAAGTATCAGAACAATTCTCAGATTTCTCTAAGTCTGAAGCAAAAACTGATTCAATGTCATACATTAAGCAGGCTGTATCGTCCTTAATACGACTCAGATTTGGATTCCGCTTTCGGCTATGAAATCTCGAAAGCAAATTCTTTCCAATCCTATAAAGATCATGAGCAGAGGCTCAGTGATTGATTAGTTATGAACCTCGAAAGTAAGCAAAACGGACACGTTTCTGAATTATGGCCAGTTTCAACATCTTATCTTAGATTGATCGTAACTTACTCAATATGACTCCGATCGTCAAGCGGTTTTGGCTACAGATTCTTAAGAGAGATCTTTCTAACTGTACAGAAACCATGATTAACGGATCAGTAGAGCAAAAGATATGGACCCCTAACATGACTGTTCGGACTGGATTCCTTACCAGATTGGAGATTTTGTAATTGACTCAACAAATTTCGAAAGCACAGAGTGAGAGTTAGGAGCACGAGTTTGCAGAGGGGAGAAAGTAAGGTAAGGAATCGTCGCTGGGTTTGATAGCTTAAAAGGAAGCGTGACTTGGCTTTTAGGGTTGGTTATTCAACCTTATCTTCTCCAACAAATCCTTCTTTCATTCAAATTTGAATACCCTTTTTCTAATGGGCCTAATGGGCCACAAAATTTAATTCAATAAGTTACCTATGGGTCTCACAGAAGTTTAAGAGACAAAAATGAAGAAACGAGTCATTGCTTGTAATCTTATACTTGTTGTTGTGTATGTAGAATCTGCCATGTTTAGGAAATTTGGTTGTTTCACAGGATCACAAAAACTCAAATACGGATCCATTCTATTTAACATGAAAGATAGTAATAATCCTGATTTTAGGAGAAAAGTTTTACTTGGTGAAATTAGAGGAAAGAGTTAGTTACAATAAAAACCGAAGAGATGGCGAGTGAGAAGAATCAAAAAGAAATTCGTAAAATTAGGGACGCAGCAAAATTTAAAGAAGATGATCGTTTGAAGTTTCAATTAGAATATTATGTTCATGGCTTATAAGATATGATTGAGTCATAATGTAATATTCACTCTTTAGGAATCACGGTTCTAGTCAAAGTATAAATATTTATTATTTGTAAAATTTGTATGGTATTTTGACCATCTATATTTTACAAATTATTTTGTATCATCAAATATAATTGCTAAATATTTATTATTTGTAAATGAGATGTTTTTGACAAAAAATAAGTTACTTAAATGAGTTACAAAAATACAAAACAAGCATCATAAAAAAATAATGATAACAATCGCGAGTTCACAATTCGTTTGTAAACATATTACTTTTTCATATTTTAGATTTCTTGGGAAATATGTAATGTTTGGCCATCTTTTTTTTTTAAATGCTGTAAAAATGATAATTTGAAAAACAGGTATCTTGTAAAAGATAACTTCGAACAATAAAAGGTTGTAAGTTGAATTTTTCTTTTTTCGACAACTTGTAATCTAAATTAACCCCATTAAAAAAATAAATAATTGAATTTTCAAAGGAAACTAAAAGACATAAGTCATATTATTTAAAACTAAACCAAATCGTATCAATGATAAACACTTTTAAATTGTCCATTAAATTTTAAAATACTATATTACATATTATACTTTGAAATATTAAGCTATTGTATTATATGTATTTTTTAAGAAGTATAAAACTTGATGTCGTAAATTACATTTATAAAAATTAAATATACATTGACAAGATGACATAAAATAACGAATAGGAATGACATATACTTGTGTTTATAGGAATTTTATTTCTTTTTAAAAACTTCTAGCCCTTCAAATTTCATATAACGAATCAGAATCATTGCTCTCTTTCTAATGGATGAGAGAATTTTAGGATTACAATACCATTTAAAACGATTCATTTTATGATAAGCACTTTTAAATTGTCCATGAAAAACATAAAATATACAAGATAACCATATTGCTTGAGGATGATTCTTCATATTGCGATTGTTTAATAATGCAAGTGCAGCATCTATGTTTTGTTACATGCAATTCATATAAACTGCTATTATAAAAAAAGCGTCAATATTTCCATATACAATAGGTAAATCAAAAAATTGATTATACACAGATTTATTTTCTAAAACAAAAATATTAGGAATTTTCATTAATTTTGTATATTTAAATTTCTTTATATATTCTGCATTAATATCAACACTCTAAATATCTATTGTTAATTGATAATTATAGGTATTTATTTTAATTTAAAATAATGAATTTTCTTAAATAATTGTAGAAAGATAGCATAACGACACTCATCAGAACACATTTCTAAATTCACTAAAACTTAAAAAAAGTTGATATTTACTAAAGTAAAATTATACATTCAACAAAACACATTGTAAAAATAGAGTTCAAAAGTGAATATAAATAGGCACAAAAATGTCAATTGAAGAGATGTAATGAAAAGTTACACAGATATAATGTAAATTTTACGTGATAAGACACAACCGAAAGGACACAACTGTAGATCGCATTTATTGAGTTTGTTATTATATATAGATAATCTTTTTTATTTTATTTTTAATAATCGGGAAATTCGGCTCTGGCCCTGAGCTTTTAGCCTAGTCCTGGACGTAATCCCCTGAGACCGAGGAAACCCAATATAAAATTCCCTGGCCAAAACTCGAACTCAAATGGCGAGAGACTTACTTCTACCCTTTACCACCAAACTACGAGTCATGGTTAACCAAACATATTCTTACTTACAAGTTACAACATACCAGAGAATTTTGTTACATCAAAATACATAACATTAAAACAAAATACAAACTGCCTTGTCATGTTTGGGATTAAGCCTCCTCCGCCTTGTCACCAACGCCAATTTCTTCATGTTTGACGGTGATGAAGTGATCTCTTTGTTTCGTTCTTCTCTTTTTCTGTGTGTGAATGGCAGCTTGGGTTCAGATCTGACTTTTGGACTGCTGAGACACTTCACCAGGCTCCCAAGAGTTTTTTTGAAACTTCTTGGTTTTCTCCTCCATCAATCTTTGATTGGAGTTCATCACAAGAGCTTGTCGTCGTTTCTTCATCGTTTTACCCATTTTATGATCAAATCTAGTATTAGTTTGTTAATTTCTATCAAAGAAGAGAGTGTTCCGGCCAACCTTTCCCGGCAAAGCCTCATCACCGGCGTTCAACATGACGTAACATATCAAGCATTGACACGTAGGTGTCATTTCGTCGGCTTGTATGCCACTTCACACTACTTTGTTATTGGGCCTCGTTAGCTTATTTAATAAGCCCATATCTTTGCTTTGTAATCTTTTAACTCGGCTTTGGGCCACGTAGTTTTAATAAATATTCTCATATTGCAAAAAAAGAAAAAAATAAAACAAAATATAAACTGCACTGTGCATTGGTTCTGGTTAATTAGCCAGAGCTAGGATCTGTGCACAAACCACATCTACTACGTTTTTTTATTACTTACAACAAGTTAAGAGATTTTTGTTACATCAAACTGTATAATATTAAACACTAGACACAAATTTTGGACTAAAAAAAAACACCAATAAGCCACCAACATATTAACTCGATGAACAAACGAATGTGCGAAAATTCAGACACTTTTGTTCTCTTCCAATTTCATTGCATCTACATTGGAACCAATTCCTTCTTCAACAGTCGAGACTTTTCTCTTACATTCTGTTTTAGACGAACCTTCACTATCGACATCTAACCCTTCAAATTCTGTAGCCCAGTAACTATGTAACAGATAAGACAACACCAAAACAATAATCTGAAACGGAATCATAACCACTAAAATCCCACATTCAATCCTCACCAAAGCTTTAGCCTCTCTAGGGTCCCGAGTCGACATCAACAAGGAAAGGCTCTGTTTTTCTCTGCAAAACAGCATTAAAACCGCCAACACTTGACCTATCAAAGAGGAAACTTGAAGTGTGATTCGCACGAAGAAACATGATCGAGATTGGTGAGAAGAAGCACCAACGAAAGAGGAGATAAGAGAGACGAGGGAAACCGCGAGTAAGCTTAAACCTAGTGAAGTCGGAGGATTTCTAAGAAGAATGACTGGAATGAAAGAAAAAAGGGAAAGTATGAGAAGCGGAAAATTCAGACACGATATAATGATGTTTTGGAACAGACATGACTCTTTGGAAAAACAAGCCATTGATTTGTAGTTTTGGAGATTCTGAAGTTAAATGTTTTTCTGTTCAAGTTTAAATAGAGAAATTATAACAAATCGCCCGTTGGGAAGAAACTGTAACGGCTATTTTTTTTTTTTTTTTTTTTTAATGACTATGAGCCTGTAATGAAGTTTAACGGTAATATTTGACATAATGGACTTTACAAAAAATTGTAATAACTGGTTTTTAAAGCTATGCCTCACGAAAGTAATTTTTTTTTTCGTCAAATATGATTCATATTGATAGTAAATAATCATCCATTACAATACGTTTTGTAATGTATTTACTTAAAGGCATAAAGCATCAGTAAAGGTTATACAACTAGCTCTGTATAAAGGTTTTCGTTGTAGGATTCATTTCAGACGACGCTTGTGTACTATGAACTCAAAGCTTCTCAAAACTCATAAATAATTTTCATAATATTTTTATAAATCTTAAATTATAAATTTCAGTATTCACAAATATGTTACCAAATAGAACTTTTCCAACTAAATAAAACATAGTCATTAATATTTTTCTTCAAGGTAAATCTTACACTAATAACTTCAAAAAATGTATTTTTAGTGGCTATGTGTCAAATGTTTCAGCAAGCCAATGTTTTATCTAATTCTTGTTACTTATTTTACATAATTTTGTACTTGCCATGAAATATTTGAGTACCTATTTTAAATGTTTAAATTCCAATATTATTATATTATAGGAATATAAATAAAAGTTATTAAATGTTTCATTTCGGAATATCTATGTGTACATAAAATACGGTTAATGATGCACTTTTCTTTAAACATATAAAATAATGTACTCTCCTATATGTGTAGTATGTTCAATTGATAATAAAACATTCCGAATTTTGAAAACAAAAACGTTTTGATTTAATCGGTTAGAAATACTTTAGAAACAATTGTATTAATTAAAAATATGAAAAGTTTTTACATAAAATAATACAACTTTTCAAAAGTAAATAAAAATGTACAGAAATGAGCTAGTGCATAGGAAGGAGAAGTATGTAAATTTAAGAATGCTTGCAACGTGTTTAATTTATGTGATGATGGACAAAAAACAAGTAAAGATTGTTGAAGCTAATAAAGTTTAAACAACACTAAACCAGAAAAAGACATGCGAACAAGATTACGCATAGTAAGCGTCTAAGCGAGAAGAGCATTACATGCGATTTTGTCTCTCTCTTTTTGATGTTCGGTCTGAATAAAAGGTTCGTGTCTTTCTTGGGTTTCATTTCACCAAACTCCCAAATCAATAGTTTTTATTTTATTAGGCAAATATCGTAGTTTCCAAATTTGGTCAAATAAACATATTCCGATTTTAAATAAAGAAAGATATTAAGTTTTTCTAAATCTAGTGTTTGGATGATTCAGTTAATAATTCTGGTATGAGGTTCGATTTCTATCCACTATATATATGATATATTAAAAAGAAATTTAATTAAGGTACGAATTCCAAGTTCCAAATCAGATCATATCGATTTAATTATTGAAAAAAATGAAAAATTACATAAAAGCAATAATGCTAGGTTACATTACAAAAAAGATTACAATAAAAACTAGCTTACATAACATCAGCAGAGAATTTAACTATATACATATATAATTTCAGTCCACTTATTATATAAGTATATTTGTACAAAACGAGTATTAATATCTTAAGCATGTCAATTTCCTCTCATTATTATTACATGTCTTTAATAAATACAAGAAGAAAACAAAGAGACAGATAGAGAAGCATTTATTTCTATGATTGTTTTTAATTAACAAATACTTTGAACGGAAAATGTTTTAATAAGCACTCCAGTTAAAATCCACCAATATCTATTGTCGACAATTGATTTCGCTTTTAGAACATTAACAAAAAAAGTATGGAAAAGGTGATTGATCTTGTCCTTATTTTGTCAACTATAGATCTTTTTAAAATAGTTTACTATGCATATTTAATTAACAAAAAAAATATAACTAAACACTTGATAAGAAGTATAAATACTTCTCAACTTCATTCTACTTGTACAATAAAAGATAGAACAATAGGAAGATTCAAGATATTCGATCTCTAGTTATAATATAAGTTACATAAAATGCGATCATCGTTCTTCATCTATGTATTTCTCATCTTTCTTCTTTTAACGCAGGCTCAAGGTACTAAAATACATGATATTTTGTTAGACTTACATCTTTTTATTTCTATCTAAATCGAGAGGTCTTCATGTAGTGAATTTTCGTGAAGATAATAATATAATTAAGGTGATTATTATTTGCAGGTTGTCGATTGGATATAACTGTGCGAGAACTCATCAATCAACTAAATGCATCTAAACGTGGTGTTATCAATAGTTGGCCTTGGACACCGGAAGAGATTATGGGTCAAAGATCTAGAACTCCTACGTTTTATCGAAAGTTTTATGCGAGGAGTAGCACAAGAAATGACGAACAACAAGAAGCTGTAAGGAAAGTGAATCAGATGTTTCGTCAAGATTTCAGGAAATCGCATAACTCGTTACCTACCATACATGAAGATTACTATGGACCAAGAGGTCATCGGCCTCGCCACCATTTTTAGCCATTCTTCTTCTCTTATCATTTGTGTTAGTTTTTGGCTTTGTGTTTTGTTTCGGAGTTTTAGACATTCATTTAATATTGATTTTGACACGAAGCAACAAAGAAGAAATTAGATGTAACTTCAATTTCAATGATGTAAAGTTTTATTTTCTTGAGAACAATTACATACATATAATGTCGATTGCCAAAAATATAATGTCGAAGACATATTTGGTAGCAGATTTATGCAATGGCCTTTACTTTCTCACAACTCAGCTCCTAAGATTCTGAAGAGATTAGTCTCTCAATCAGCATTTGATCAACTATCGAGCAGCTTGATTTGTGAACATAACAGCTTGGCCATAACAGCTTGATTTGATATCAGAGGTCACAAATTAAGTTAAAGAGTTTCTTTTCTTCATTTTCCAATTGCAGAATCAAACCAATTATACAGAGAAATAGGCCCAAGCTGTTATGGCCAATAAAGAGCTAAAGACTAGCCAAATTAAAAAAGAACAGTGGGTAGTGAGTGTTGTCACTACAGGCTATTCACTACAATAGAACATTTAGACTCGTGCTCTTTTGTTGCTGCATGAAGGGCACTTGTATTGTTTGATATGCTCAGCTCTAGCTGGAGTGATCTTCACACACTTTCCATGGAACCATTTCTCACAAAGGTCGCAGCAGATCCAGAATTGATCAGCACCATCACTGTCTCCACAAGCTCCACAAAGTGTTTCGCCATGGTCATCCTCATCCTCTTCATCTATTTCCTCTTCCTCTTCATTTGCCTGCACAGTCTTTGAGCTTTTTCCATCTGAAGCTCTCTGTATTCCAAAAACCAGATGAATAAAAAGCTAATGAGAAACTCAAAACCAATCCAACTAAAGCAGTGATTTTTTTGGTCAAGCATTGTCTCTTCCATAGTCTTAATGGTATTCAAAACAATGACTTAATCTGAACCCTGTTATAGCTAGTACTTTCTTCTTTTGGGCAACTCCTATTAGCAAGTACATAATTATGTATTAACCAATTACAAAATGAAAACCATATAGCATTCCATTGTTATATAGAAATCTGCTTTAACAATCTCAGTTTCGAAAAACTTCTGATATCAAGGGTCTTACCACTTTGGAATTGGACTTGGATTTGTTGCCATTTTGATTTGCAGAAGATGACTTGTCCTTTAATTGTTTTTTAGCCATTCCAGACACTACTTCAAATATAGTAGGAACCTCATTGATCAAGTTAAACAAGCGCTTCCTGAAATTAGACAAGTAAGTTTAAACACACATCTGAACCTGAAGAGAACCAAAAGAAGTAAAAGCAGAAACTATGAGATCAATTCAACCATTACCTATCATCCTTGTGGAAAGAAAACCTTGAACCAAAGTAAAAAGAAACTGAAAGTAACCAAGCGTCACTATGAATAGCAACAAGAGAAAGCCATTCTTTCTCAGAGAGTCCATCTCTTGCAAAGTTAATACCAAGAGCTGGCTCTGGTAACTCTGGTGGAACTTCTTCAGCTGGTAAATTCACTTCCCATTTTTCATTCGGTAAACCATACAAACAGAGATTCTCCTTTTCTGATAACTCAAACAAACCCAACTCAAAATCAAAGTTATTGTAAAAACAGACTTAAAGACTAAATCAGATTTGTAACTTTTGTGAGACCAACAACTCAAAATTAAGAACCAGAAGAGAAATTTAGAAACCCTAACCAGGGTCACATTGCTGGTAAAATTCTTGAACATCTGCAACGAAAAAAAACCGAATCAATCAGAAGAATATATCACAGATCGGCGAAATGAACATCACCAAACGCTAGAATCTTGGTAGAATTCATCAAAAAGGAGAAATTACCAGTGGTGAGAGCTTTAACAATGGCAGCACGACGACCTCGGAAATCCTTGAAAACCTCATCGACAGTTCGAGGATTGTAAAGCGCAGCTCCACCTTCCATGTTGCTGGATCACTGAGAGAACTCAGGGACTCTTGAAATTAAAAAATGGAAATTAAGACGAAAAAACTGCAGCGTGGACGGAGACAAGACCCGATCTTCTTTCTCTCTATATTCACAAAAGTCTTTTAAAATTGAAGCCTAATTTTGCTTTTGGTCAAACATTTGTGAATTCGGGTTTCGGTCGGATCTTTTAATCCAGCCCGATTCTTGCAAGAAGCCTAGGCCCGTTAAGTAATTAATTGGCCCACAATCAATGATAATTATAGAGATGTATACAAGAATGTATGTTTAAATAGGTTTCGAGATAGGTTGGCAAGAAAAAAAAAAAAAAAGTTTAGAGATTGTGTATTTGTGGACTCTGTGAGTCTCTCCTCGTATGCACAAGATAGATTTACATAAACTTTTTTTCACTACGATTTTAATATACAAACTTTCAAAATTTAAATATAACTTAGGTCGGTTACCAACATTAAATGAATGTGGCGAAATGTTAAAACAATGCTGGATTTGTTAAATAGAAAAAAAATCATATAAATTCACTGTCTATTTAAGTTTTGTCAAAACAATACATAAAATGTTAATCCATAAAATTTGTAAAAACTTTCTAAACTTCAATATTATTAACCTAATAACTTAACGAGTTATTTTCAATATAGTTGTTAAAACAATTCAGAAACTCTTGTAGCATTAGTGGTTATATCCTTCTCCACAACATATATATATACATATATATAATATATACACTACTAGAAAACAACTCAACTTTCACCATGATTATAATCATAAATTGATCAAAAAAATAGTTGTTTTGATTAATTTTTTACCAATAGAAATTCTCAACCAACGATTTTTGACTGTTCAATTTTCATAAAAAAATTAATCAAAACAACTATTTTTTGACTAATTTATGATTATAATCATGGTCAAAGTTGAGTTCTTTTCTAGTAGTGTATATATTATAGTCAAAAAGTGATCAAAATATTTTGATAATATATCGATTGGTCAAAATATTTTGATTATTTAATAACCAAATATTTAATTCGTCAAGAATTGATAGATTTTTGGTTATAATTATGTTGACTAAAATTTTGGTCAAAAAATTTTGGTCACAACATAACATATTTTTTTGTAATGATATTAAAAAAGAATCTCAAGTGATAACTTTTTTGATCAAATTATTGATAAAAAAATAGTAATAAGTAACCAATGGTTTTTGGTGAAGACCATATACTCCGTACCTTTATTGGTTAATTAAGGTGTTCAATGGGTCGTACTATTAAGAAAGAATTTAGTTTTTGGTTTTTATAAAATCTTTTTTAATCATTCATCTTTTTAACTTAACTAATTTAATTAATCAAATAAAGGAGAAGACACCAAGTTTACAAATGACAAATTTATGGACAGGCTCTACGTATTGCGAGCCAGAAAATTTGTCTTCACATTTAACTTCCTAAGAATCAAAGAAAGAGAAAACGATCTAAAAAAATTACGAAACCGCCTATAGTTTCGATATATGACTGAAACGCCGGCCACTCGTCGGGTTCTTGGATCAATTTCACAACTTCGGAGCACTAAGAAGCCATTGCCACTTCTTGAATTTGGAGAGCAAGCAGGCATGACATAGCCCAAAGCACCGCTTCAAATTTGATATGTAGAGAGGATAAACTTTTCCTTATTCCACGAACACCTAGGTTAAAACCTGTCAACCCACTAGGAAAACAAAACCAACCTAAACCCAAGAAAGAATCTACATTTTTTTAAGACCCATCAACAAAGCAAAATCCTCTGAAGAAATAATATCCTCTAAAGAAATTGGATAATGTGCCCCAAAACTCGCTATCGGTTCAAACCTTGATGCACCATGTTCCAAGTTGTTGCCTCATCATCAACAAATTGAACAATATTCCTTGGGTCTCGATCTATATTAGAAAAAATATAATCGTTCTTTGCTTTCCAGATGTATCAAATTAAATAATCCAAGGGAAATATTCAAAATTTGCATTTTTTGGAATCCTCCACAACATATAATCCAAATCTGAATATATAGAATTTCTCGGGAAAAAATTGACTGGCGAAAGAATTCTCGAAAGCGTCCATGATTGAATAGCTGGAGGGCATTCAAAAGAAAAAGGTTAATAGTCTCCTCATAATCATTCAAGTTTTAAAATAGAGAATTATAATAAAAAAACTAAAACTAAAAAGTGAAAACCAAAAACAACTTCTCCAGGCTTAAGTTAATCACAAACCAAAGGCTTAGATTTTTATTTTACTGTACAAAAATAGAAAAAAAAATTAAGAGTAGCAACTCTCAAATTAATTTGTTATTAAATTAAAAAACTTTTATTTTAGGGGATCAAAACAAACATCCTACTCTAAAAGTTTGCTTCGTAACATAAGCATCCTCTTACGTGTGTCGCCTTAAAACTCTCGTCTAAGCATCCTCCTACTTTATTTCTCTTTATTTATTAGTTTTACTATAAAAGACTTACGTGAACCCTAATTCTCTCGATCTGGTTATAGTTTTACTATAAAAGACTTTAATGTTTTAGTTTTGTCTTCAGTCTCTACAACTTCTTCAGTGAAGAAAATCAAAATCCTTCTCCTTCTCGAATCTCGATTCAATTAAATCAAATACTTCTCTATAAGTACAAGAATATTTCATTTCATTTCGTCTAGTTCCCTGCAACTTATCGAGGGATAATCGATCCATCGAACTGATCATATCTGGAAATGGCTAACCAAATGGTCTCTATTGATGTTGAAGCCGGTAACAATGAGAAAACCTTCACTTTTCTGTTTTTAAAAGTGCTAATCTTCCTATTACTTTAAAGGTATGTTTAGGTTATAAATCTGTATATTCAATGAAACACATATGGAGAACCCACTTTAATGGTTCATTAGGTTAAAAGCCGTGTTGATATGTTGATTCGATTTTGTTCTTGATGCTTTGGAATAGTTTGAGAATGTTCTGTACACAGTGAAGTTGAAAGAACCAAAAGCCTCGATCTTCCAAACCAAGAACAAAACCGTGGAGAGATCGATCTTAAAAGGCATTACAGGGATCGTTAAACCGGGAGAGATCCTAGCTATGTTAGGTCCCTTTGGTTGTGGTAAGAACGAATTGTGGAAGGTAAAGGGAAGCTCACAAGGAACATATCTTACAACACCAAGCCATTCTCTACAAGTGTGAAGAGACTTACTGGTTTGTGACTCAAGACGATGCACTTTACCCTCACTTAACTGTTACTGAAACTCTAGTTTACACTGCGCTTCTTCGGCTTCCAAATTCTATGAAAAAACAACATAAGATCAAACAAGTTGAGGCTGTTGTTACTGAATTGGGTCTAGAGAGATGTAAAAATACTATCATTGGAGGACCTTTATTGAGAGATGTCTCTGGTGGTGAAAGGAAAAGGGTTAGTATAGGACAAGAGATTCTTATAAACCCTAGTTTGCTCTTTCTTGATGAGCCTACTTCTGGTCATGACTCGACCACGGCTCAGAAGATCGTGTCGATTTTTTGGAAATTGGCTCCTCGTGGAAGAACTGTCATGACCACAATTCATCAACTTTCTAGTAGGTTGTTCTATATGTTTGATAAGATTCTGCTTCTTTCAGATGGTAACCCAATCTTGGGACTGGATCCAATGCTATGGACTATTTTGCTAGTGTTGGATACTCTCCCTCTGTCTAAAGGATTAATCCCTCGGATTTCCTCTTGGACATCGCAAATGGTAAGTCTCTATCTCCTTGTAATTATAGCTTTTACCTCCTTTTATTGAATTCCATAGCAGAAAAAACATATACTTATAGGTGTTGGATCAGATGAGTCTCAAAGATTAGAAGCTTTGAAGGCAGCTTTCAGCTTACAAGACAAATCTGCTTGAAAATGTTGTCAATCAGGTTAAAGATCAATCTTATCTTTGTAACCACATATTGGATATTATTAGTTAATATTTCGACTGTAATTAAGCTCAGTTAATTAGCGGTTAGTTAAATTCTGTTTCTCTATTATGAGCTGAACACACTTGTATATAAACACCTTTAAGTGCTTCCGTTTACACTTAATGAGAAAACTACAGTTCATAACTCTTCCTCTTAATACCAATCAATCGAGGGTCCTTCTCGAAAGACCAATCATTTTGGAGACTGGCCAACAAGGTGGTTTCAACAATTATGTGTTCTCTTGAAGAGAGGCCTTAAGGAGAGGAAACACGAATCTTTTACTGGCCTGAAGGTTGGTAGGATACTCTTTGTGTATTTTCTATGTGGTCTCCTATGGTGGAAAGAGAATCTCTCGCTT
Organism: Lepidium africanum; assembly: GCA_900406405.1. Classification (NCBI taxonomy): domain Eukaryota; kingdom Viridiplantae; phylum Streptophyta; class Magnoliopsida; order Brassicales; family Brassicaceae; genus Lepidium; species Lepidium africanum. The sequence goes on from OVAX01001170.1 coordinate 14,217, forward strand.
ACAAGATCAGGTAATTCTCCAATCACATATACTACAAAAATTATAAGTTATTGTGACGAAAATTATGACTTAAACTATTAGTCTAAGATTTGTAACGTTTTACATATGATTTTTGTTAAGAATTTGTAGTTTTATTTTAATAAGTTATTAAGACTATGTTCCTTAAATATTAGTGACTAAAGTGTTACTCAATTTATTCATCACAAATATTGTGATGTTTTAGTTACATATATTGCAACCATTTATAAATCGTGATTAATGTATAACAACTTAGAATATAATATATATATATATATATATATTATTGTGACGAAATATACATTTTTGTCTACGTCATTGAGTATATGTATGAGGTGATTATACTTTGTGGTTTGTTGTTGTAGATAGGGCTATTCTTCTTTATCTGCAACAAATCTACACATTTCCTCAAGAACGAAAAATGTTGGGGAAAGAACGTTCCTCAGGCATGCACAAGCTCTCGTCTTACTTCATGTCTCAAGTTGTTGGAGATCTACCAATGGAACTTATTCTACCAACCATGTTTCTCATCATCACATACTGGATGCTGGTCTAAAACTTGCAAACTTTCTTTTGACTCTTTTGATTCTCCTAGTCCACGTCCTTGTCTCTAGTGGCTTAGGACTAGCAGTCAGAGCCCTAGTTATGGACGAGAAGTCAGCCACAACACTCGGTAAATCATAATGCTTGCATTTTTGTTACCTATGTTCACTATGTTCCAATATTCATCTTTTGGATTAAATACATATCAATAGCTTACTATATCTATAAACTACTTATATTGGGACAGTACACAGAGAATGAGTTGTATCCATGTGGCGAAAATGGGAATATGAAATGTTGTGTTGGTGATTTTTCAAGATATTAAGCAAATTGGGTTTAATAATAGATTGGTCTCAGCTTTAGCTTTGGTTCTGATGCTTATCGGTTATAGAGCTATTGCTTATATCACTTTGATGAGGATTGGTAAGACCACATCTGGCTGATACTTAGCAAAATTTATTGGTTTTATGGTTTATAAAGACTTAAAAACAATTTAAGACTATATTGTTATTCAATCTTAAGTTTTTGAAAATTTCAGTATTTGTTATTGGTTTTAATTTGATATTCTAAATTATTTAAAAATTATATGCTATCCCGTAGAAGATTTTAAAAAGGCATTTAAAATCGTGTGTTTCTTAACTAAAATGAATTTAAATGACTATAAGTATTTCAAAGTTTAGTGTTATTGGTTTTATTAATTTCAAAACTTTTGTTACTCTTTGTCTAGCAAGAAATTACCCTTATCTAGTAACAAAAGCTCTTCTCTATTCTCTAGAGAGAGAGAGTTTTCTCTCCACATTAACCAGGGTTTTATTTCAGATTTCTCTTTTCTCTCCTTCAAATCTTTAAGAGAGAAATTGTGGGGAGAACTATTCTGTTTTATTGGTGGTTCGTCTCCGATGTAGGCCGATAATAATTTCATCATGCTTTCTCCCACCTTGGATCGGTTTTCCTTTTGATTCTGGCACTCTGGCCAAGCTTTGAATTATCCTCTCTTCTTCTTTCCTCCAGCGTCCCTCTCTCTGTTTTAATCCATTTTTTTCTAATTACTTTTTTATTCAGTCCTCTAAGTATCTCTTTTAATTTATCTCTCTTGTTCGCTTTAAGCTCAATTACAGAGTGAAGGTTGTTGTTTGCATGCAAGATTAAAGATGCGTGGCACTGATGCCACTTCATACTCTTTTGCTTGTTGGGCCTCGTAGATGTATAGCTCATTTCTTTCCTTGTTTATTTGTAATCATGTTCAGGCCCTTGGGCTTTTTAAATAAAAGTTTACGCGGAAAAAAAGAAGAAGGTGGCATCTCTCTTTGTTCCAAACTAATTACATGAAAAATTCTTTGTAATTCTCCACAATTTCGAGTAAAGATCACAATATTTGATTGCTTGATTATACAAAAAGATTCAATATTTCTTATAATTTTTGATATTATTAGTCGAATTTGGTTAGTATTCGGGGAGGTCGTAGAATTACTCACACAATATCTCTGGTAATATAGTTTTTTCTTTCGAAATATGGTCATATAATTATAATTCATTGTGAAACTTGAAAATGGTCATGTGATCCCCAATTGTTAACCTTGTTGCATGCACTTCCTAGATCGGAGAATTTGTGACTATGTTTGATTTTGTCACACTTGTTCTATACTTTGAATCAAATATTCAAATTTAGAATCAAAGACATGGAGAACATAATATTAACTTTGATGAAATTGTCAAAACAAATTCTTGCTCTAAATTCCTTGGTTAATTTTTGCAGCACTTACTACCCAAAGTCAAATATTAAAAGAGTAAAATTGGTCTCGATTTTGTTTTTCTTTGTAATTTATGTAAAGCCCATATATGTTTCCAAGCCTTTACTTATTATATACTCTATCATATTCTTAGATTCTTAAGGTCCAAGACTTGTGCCCTCTTTGTGCCAAGTTGTCACTGACTGTTTAAATGCTAAGCAGGCTTCATTACTAGTATAAAAAAATAAAAAAGCAAAAAGTGTAAATCGAGAGAAGTAAAAGTAATCATACACAAACAGTAACACACACACAAATGCTTCTAATAATTGCCTTCACGCATTAAACATCTCTGTCATGTGCTGCTTTAAATGAGGAAGTCTCTTAGAAACAAAACCAGGCGTGTCTCATCACTTGACAGCTTTTGTCTTCTTCCTACAAAACATCTCCACTCTCCTTTGTCTTCTCTCCCACAAACCCTAATCACTATTAACACACGAATCACAGCTTTCCAATTTTATATATTAATCCGAATTCTCACATTAATTTCTTTATGTTCATTACATAAATACAACTACCAGCTTTTGATATTCTCTTAGCAGACAAACACACTTGAGCTGTTTCATGTCTTTGCTCTCTCTATATATTTCTGTTTTCAATTCATTCCTTAAGCTCATAGACTCACAGTCATGGCATTTCCTCAGAGAAAACGAACACCTTCTTTCTCTTCCTCTATTCTTGACTCTATTTACCGTTCGATTGATGAATCAGATGGTTTCAATAGTGACCTAAAAGGATCCATTTACAGCAACAACACAAATGTATCCTCATCATCATCCTCCTCATCATCATCGTCACCAAGTAAGAATGACGATAAGCTCACAACTCTCCGGCGAGCAATTATGGACGAGGAACATTGGCTCAACGGTCGAAGCAGCACCACTACAACCAATTCTTCTGAATCCTCTGCGTTTTCTTCAGAGGTAGAGTCATACCAAGCAAAGCGAAGATCAAGAAAGCTTGTGGATAACGGTAACGAGAGACAGAGAACTAAGCGAACATCGGATGATGATAAAAAGCTTAAAGCTGTGAAGATACTTGAGGAGATAAAGAGATCAAAGCAACCTGTATCTCCTGGAGCGCGTCTAACTAGCTTCATCAACTCAATCTTCCAATCTAATGCCAATAAAGTTAAGCTTTGCTCTGTTGGTACAACCACTGACGTTAAGTCTTCTTCCACAAGGTCTTGCTTTAGCCGACCAAGATATAAAACAGACAACAACTGTAATAACCTGAGAAGACCAGTCAGGTTATATCCTGTTAGGGTAACCATCGATGGAGATTGCAGAGACTCTGGTCGTAAGAACATTACTCGAGAAATTAAACCGGTTTCAAAGAAGACAGTGGAAAGAGTAAAGTCGCTTAAAGATGAGATCAAGACTAAAAGCCGTCAAACTAAGTTGACTTGTATCACAAGAAACATAGTTTTGAAGGACTCTCTGAGATGTTACATAGATGAAGGAGAAGAAGAGGATGATGATGATGATGTTTGGAGTTACTCAAGTTCGGATCTGTTTGAGCTCGATAGTAACCGGATTGGTATGGGACGGTACACAAAAGAACTTCCGGTTTATGAAACTACTGATTTTAAGACAAATAAAGCCATTGCTAGAGGCTTGCTTTTGTAGTCTTTTATTATTGTTTTGCTAAAATTTTGACTTCAAATTAGAGAAAGGTCCTTGAATATTATTATATATGGGTGTTTACCTAATTTAATATTATATATTCATGTGTTTGGTTGCATTTTTACTTTTACATCGATTATACAAAATAATTTTCAGAAGATACTAATGAGGTGTATCAAGTGTATTGACCTAGTTTATATAATTAGTGACCCATAAGTATTAATACATAGACAGCTGCATGTGCATTAGAACAAGTCCTCTTATCTCAAAGAGAACTCTTCACGAAACAGCTTGTTTTGTCTTTGTCTTGAAAATGAGGTCCACTACGTAATGTAGATGTAGCCTACATATTTTAATGAATTTCGACAAAATATGAGAGATGACAATAATTAGAGCAATTTACAATAGTAAAAGACAGTTTAATTTTATTTTAATTCCGGAAATATGGGGCGCAACACAACTAAATTTTTGGTAGCCAGCACCGATTACTAGTCTGATTTCAAGTTTTCTAGACTTAAAATAGTCAAACAGTTTTCAACTTAATTTTCAGCGAATATCCAACTTAAGACTGCTAGGCTTACATTTTGTCCCAAACCAATTCTTATCACGAGGCGATTATTGCGTGATTGAATGAAAGTTTATGACAAGTTTCTTCCAAAATCAGAATCAATCCTAAATAAAAAAAAAAAGAAGGTCATATGAAATCACTGTATAAGAGATTACTAACTAACAAAGAGACTTCATTCAGATTCATACGCTCTCTTAAAAGCTGATAAGCTCCACTTTTAGAACCGAGGATAATATTCTATTGTAGTACAGAATAACCTTAGTATTTAAAGATCAGTGTATCTCTAATTTAAATTATAAAACAAAATTCGAATTGTAGACATGAAGTAAAATCGAACATTGACAGTAAGACCATTAGTCAACAATTAAGTTTTCCCGAATATCTGGCAAATAAGATGTTAGAAACATGAAAATAAGCTTTGGAAACAAAAGAAAAGACCATTATAACTGATTTAATCAAGAAATCGACAATTACACTCTCTTTTCCTTTTTCAAGTATAAGATCCACCACAAGAAAAGATTCACAACAGGTTCAGACCGAATTTAAGAGAAATTTACAGTCTTAGAAACGTATACTGCAACAAAAGGGAACCAGGTGATGAGATCTCTACCTTTAGTGACCATATTTTTGAAATTCCCATTCGCTGTTATCTGTTAAAAACCAAACAATGAGAAGGGAAAACATACAACAAAGAATTTGTAAATCAGGACAAAAACACATACCTAGTGGACACACTTGACGAGTCTTGAGCCATCTGCTGATGCAGTGGAAGTGGAAGGCATGGTTGCAAACCCCTACAAGTCAAACAATGGCATCACATAAGTAAACTTCAAGAGATGTCTCTAAAGTGAATTTGTTTACTCTCTTACACAAAACAAGTATATATTGGCTCTATTGTTGGCAAACGATGAATCATACCTAAAGGCTAAAACTATTTTTGTTTAGAGACGACTCCACTTTCCAAAGAATATACATGAATACAGAGAACATGCGAGACATCTAATTTAATCATCATTGAGATAACTCCTGGCTATTAAAACAATAAGATATCACGAATTTCTCTTCTATATATATTTGCAAGTTGCAAATTGCAACTCAGTCTATTGAAGTTACTCCTACTGCAAGGGTGTCATACAGAGGTAAAAAGGGTGAACAAAACATTCTATCGCAATTTCAGGCTTCAAATGGAGACCTAGACCTGGCTGTGAATGAATCAAAACCGTTAGCATCAACAAACCCCTAGTATGCACTAATGTTCCCCTCTGCTAAACGTTCCTATATCTTCCCATTCTTAGTTTATAGTAAGAACAAAATTGGCACTCCCACAAAGCTAAAAGAAGAGGAATACTATGCACAGAAACTGATGTATATATTTTCAATTCATGAAGAATGCAAAAATTACAGCCTACTGTAACCATCGTATCAAGTTGATACATATTAAGGACTCCAAAGTGGATGAAACAGAGCATTTTTATTAAGATAAGTATACCAATTGATAGTGAAACAACTTAAGTAGTAGAACATTCAAACAGTATTTGTGAACTGAGACAATAAGCAAACAAACAAACCTAACTCTATCCAAGAAAAGGAAGTTTAGCCAATCTTCAAAACTAGTCACTGTTAATGTAGTCTAGAAGATTGTAAAGCAAACGAAAGAGGAGAAGTGGGTTATATAAATTACATATAATTTCGTTCCACTAGATGCAAAAATTTAACCAAATCTGGATTCAAACACAGCCAGTATGCAAGGGATTAGAAGAACTAAACTTACCCCAAGCCACAGTGCATTCTTCGCTAGTGGCACTAGCCTGATTAGCTTGACATTCAATGCCTACAAGACACGAAAACGCAACAAAGAAGTAAGAATATCGATCAAGATAATTCAAAAATGCAAGTATTACATAGAGCTTACACAGATCCATGATGTGATTCCTACAGATCGCGCAGTTATCAACGACGATATCTACAAATAAAGAATATCGAATCAAAACAAAATCCTAAGTACGAAGATGTAGTAAGGGAAGATCGGAAGAATTAGGGGTTGTGAGATAAACCCCAAGCCCAGAGAGCCACGGCGTTCCATTTTTTAATTTCAAATCGCTTCGGTTTCTTGGAAGAAGATGAAGGAACGGTGCTACTGGAAGCTTCACCGGCGGGAATCATACAAACGTCAGAGTCCAGAGAAGCCATTGATCTATGATCGGAATTGAACAAGAAACCCTAGAAAGCCTACGAATTCTGAGAATTTGAAAATTGCAAAGTGTGAGGAGAGAATTTATAAATTCTCAATTCCGATACAGATTTGGAAATAATCTGGATTTAAAGCAATTATTTGAAACAAATTTAAGAAACAATGGCTAAATCCTAATAGTAAGGTCTGATACTTGGTTCGATTTGATCCTAAAATTTCGAATATCCATAAAATTTGGGAGCAAAGCAAACAAATATTAAATATCATTTTTTAAAAGATCTGATATCCGCTCCGATTCGTATCTCAATAAATATATATTTAAATATTAATTATGTATATATATTATAATATAAATAGTATTGTGTATATATATGGTTGGAGATGAATAAAATGTAGCATATACTTAATTTTAATTGTTTTATTTTTTCTTCTTATGATGTTATCATTTTTTACCATGAGATATATTATGAGTTTAGTTTTAGAACTAATTTGACTAAACTTTTTAGTTTTTAATAGTTAGTTATTATATATATATATATTTAAGTTTATATTAAAAAAATTTAATTTTAGGTATGAAAATTTATATTAACATTGTTTTTAATATATTTTTAATTATTTTTGTGAATATTTTGTATTTTATCTTTGTTAATTGTATAAAAACGAATCGGACTGGATTATTCGCGGATCTTTAGAAAAAAAACGAATATTCGGGTTTCTAAATATCCAGGAAATTTTGGATCGAACCGAATCACAAAATTAGATATCCGGATAAACAGAGTGGATCACGGATATTGTAAATTATCTGGATATTTGCTCCGTGCCCACCCCTACTAATCACAATTGCCACTCCACTATTTTCCTTTTCTTTTTCAATTTTTTTTAATAAAAAGTGATTTTTTAAAAGACATAAAAATCATACAAATGGCCTTTAGTCCAATGGCCGGCGGTAAGTCCACTAAATAGCAGACACACTTGCACATCCAGGGATCGAGTCTCACCGCCTACATTATGTAGGAACTTGGTTATTGGGCTGGTCAGAAGTTGAATTTATTTACAGATCTAACCACTTGACCCAACCACTTGACCCGCCCAAATTAACACTTGACCCAACCACTTAACCCGCCCAAATTAACACTTGACCCAACCACTTGACCTGCCCAAATTGAAATCCCTAAATCCCTAATTTTTGTTTCGACGAAGAGAAAACATTCATTAAACAAAGAGAGGCACGACGAGAAAACAAAGAGAGATGATTCGAAGAGAGTCCTTGAGATGAACATCTTTTTGCTTCTTTCAATATTTTCACAAGGTAAGAAATCATCTCTTTTGATTTTTCTATTTCCTTGCCATGTTTTTTTTCTCGATTTCAGTTTGTGAAGTTATCGATTGTGTGTAAATCAATTATTTGCTTCTTTGATCCGATTTGTTATTCTAGGATTTGAAGTTGTTGATTCTTTAATCTGATTCGTTTGCCTTAAAGTATGAATCCTTAATCGATTGATAGATTGCCCATGGTTAAGTTTTTAGATTGCGTTGGATTTGAATCAAAAAAAGCTAGTTTTTGTGTTAATCAATTTCATATCTGTTTTGTTGATGCAAGATTAGGTTTTGGCATTGGAAATATAGAAATTTATCTAGCTTAAGGTTCTTATTCGGTTGGTTGTGTGTGTTGTAAATCAAGAATGGTATTGGAAATATATAAATTTTTCTTTCCTTAAGGTTCTTATTCTATTGGTTTTATGTGCTGTAAATCGAGAATCGTTAGTCTATTGTTCAACCAACATTCAACAATCATAATTAACTTTCTTTAGTTTTAAAATGGGGTTTTGTTTTGTTTTGTGTTACTTCAGTGATGGTTTTAGTAAGAGATGGTTGTAGGATACATGATACACAAATGAAAAAGAAGAGTAAGAAGCATGATAAGAGTAAGATGACTAAAAGAAAGATTTGGATAATGAGATGAAGAAGAGATAGAAGAACAAGAAGACGAAGTAACTGATTATGGTAATGGAGAGAAAGAGGATGATGCTGATAAAGGAGAGGTGGAGAAATAAGACAAATATGAAGAAGAAGACATGAGTAAGGTATATTTACAACAACTAGGACAATTGTGTACTGTTCTATGGTTTGGTACAGTTATTACAATTAGGAACAATTGTAAATTTTTGTTTTTTTCTTGTTTTTTGATCTTGTAGGATATATCTGATGATGATGATGATAAAGTAGAGGTGGAGAAAGGAGATAAAGATGAAGATGCTCGGGGAAAAAGCATTCAGATGCATCAGGTAATGTTGGTCCAACTGAGAACAACTTAGAATTAATTTGTGGTTATGGTACAAGTAGTACAACTGTAAACGAATTAATGTATATTTTTCGTATTTGCAGGATAACTCTGATGAGGAGGAAGATTCCCGCCCACTGCAGCCAGATAACATGTATTTTGACCCAAGTGAGTACACCAAATCAGTTAGGATAGGAACAAGGTGTAATGTGCAACAGACGGTGGAGTTTCTAGAGCAATTTCCGGCATAACTAAAATGGTTAAGAGAGAATGAGCAGTTTAAGCATGTATTCCACATGCCGAGAGAGCGAAATCACCAAGTCTAACGCATGTGGATGCTTATGCTACGCACAATTTTCACCGAGGCGCAAAGAGAGTGCTAGTTTTTAGTAAATGGAAGACTCATAAGGTCTTCTATTAGAGAGCACGCTCTTTTAACTGGATTCAATTGCAAACAATATCCTGCGAACTGGGAAAAGTTGGGAGGTTTGGAATTTGCGAAAAGGATGTTTAAGAAAACTAAAGGGATAAAGATTGGAGCAGTAGAAAATATGCTCGAGAGCATGAAGGACAAGAAGACCTATGCGGATAGGATGAAATTGGTTGTCCTTTATTTCCTCTGCAAGGTATTGAAAGCGAAGAATAAGTATGAACCGACTATTGACACATTTCTACTGAGAATTGTCAATGGTTTGAGTGTTTGTAAGACGTTCCCATGGGGCCGTTATACTTTTAATGATTGCATTGATGGGATTAAAGGGTTGGTGATGAACATGAAAGAGTTGTGAGAACAAGCGTGCAACCTGGATTTTCCAGATTTATAATCCCTCCAGAGGTAAACAATTTTAATATTGGACCAACTAATACAACTCTCGAGTTTTTGATTGTGGCTTTTGAGTTTTTGATTATGGCTTTGACTCATTGTACATGTTCTGGCTTTTGAGTGTATTCAAGACGTTTGACAGAAATTTTGTGAAGATCTAAGAGCAGATCCGGGTTTTCCTAGGATGTGCAAACGGAAGTTCGTTCACGTAGACAGAAGAGGTCCTTTGTTGGATGATATAAACGCTGCGCTCGGAAAAACTAAGGTAAGTCTTTATGAATGAACTTGGTATTATTTATGTTTATCCTGGGTTTGAATTTAAAATCAGATTTTGTGATAATTTCAGGTAATTACTAGTATCTTGCAGCCTACTTTGGATGAGCGAGACTTGTTGAGGATGGTGTTGAGGATGAGATGGGAGAGATCGTCTACTGGTCCAGAGGAAGAAAATATTCTGGAAAGGTTAGAAGTTGTTTAGCTCCCTAACTTCTAAACGTTTTGCAGTTTCACATCGTAAATGCAATATGTTCTCCACATAAGGCACCTCTTTCTTGAAGTCTGGTGCACTAGAAGATACTTTCTTATGTTTTTTAAACCATTTAGACATCTTTTCAACAATCGCATCAATCATAAGTAGTAGAAGGTACGCCCTTGCTTTACGAAACACATTGTTCATTGATTATGCAAAATTGCTAGTGTCTATGTTGTACTTTTCTCCTTCAAAATAGCATCTTGTCCATCTTTTAAACTATATACCATCTTCCAGATATTTAGCAGCTGTAGGCCATGATATACCTCAATTTTTATTGGTTTTGAGCACATTAATTCGCTTATTTTCAAAGTCTTTCTCTGCATTTTAGAGTCACTTCAGATGGAAAACGAGAAGAATTTAGATTATACCCGTGGAGTTTCGTTTGGATGGATTTGGAGCACTTTTTTGGAGTTTCAGCAAAAGAGTGATGATCGATCGATCAAACCATTGCTCGATCGATCAATCTCTTGAGCTAGAGCAATGCTCGACCTGTTGATCGACCTCACACCTCATGATAAGTCGATCACATCAGCACCAGAAGTAACGCTCGACCTTATGATCCACCAAGCTATGTTGGAGATCGACCGCTCATCAAGGATCGATCGATCAACCCATTGATCGATCGATCAGTGAAGCCACGAAAGATAACCTAATTTTCTTGTTTTGTACCTGCGAGTTTAAGAGCATATAGTAAATACTCTTTTTTTATTTCGTTTTGAGAGGAGGAGAGATTTGAGAGAGACCTTTTTACAGTAGTTTTTAGTCTTTGTAAGCTGAGAGAAGAATTCCTTCACACTTGAGAAGATTTTCTGAACCCTTTTAATTATTCAATTGCAATTCATGTTTTCTTTTACCATGTTCTACTTTCTGCTTTGATTATGTCTGAGTAGATCTCTTGACAAGTTTAGGGTTTTTAAGGATTTAGGAATCGATGATTAGGGATAAATAGGATTGATTGTTAGAAGTTCTCCATCTAATCTCTTGCTTAAAGCTTAGATTGGCCTGAACAACTAGTTTATGAATCTAGGTTATTAACCTTGCAAAAGCTTGTTAAGAACTAGTCTAGATGAGCAATCAGCCTTAACCAACGACAGTTGATTGTTAAGGATGATTATGGATAATAGAACCATTTCATTAAAGCTTATTTGCATTTTAGAACCAACGATAGTTAGGATTTATGAAGTTGCTATATAGGGTAATAGGTACCACGACAATGAACTTGTTAGATCTTTATGTTCAAGTCGAGAATAGGGCTGTAGTTCCCTGAAGAATTTCCCTGATTAGATTCATGTTTCCTGATGAATACCCAAAACCTGATGCTTTTCATTATAGTTGCAATTCATTTAAGTTAATAGTCTTTATTATCGACAATTGTTTTGGTATAGCTTGAAATAGAATCGATAATCAAAAGTGCAAACTTGGTTCTTCATGGATATGATCCTTAAGTACTACTTCTTCATTGCTATGCACTTGCAGTAGATATTTAGGGTTAAAACTCTGAGCATATCCAGTTTTTGGCACTGTTGCCGGGGAACCAATTAATTGCGTTTTTATTGAAATTTAATTTATAGTCTATATTCTTATTTACATTTTTTCTTTTGTGTTTGTTTTTGCTTTTCTTTCGGGTTTATGGTCAGAAGAAGTCAAGGATCAGGAGACCTACTGAATTTTGACAACGAAGCACTTCCTAGAATCGAGAGAGAAAACAGACGAGCAAGAGCAATGAATCGTGAAAACCAATAGCTTCCAGAGAATCCTGAAGTTCAGGACAATATTCAGGGTAATCAAAATTTGCAGCAAACGGTTGAGCAGTTGTAGAGGGATTTAGCTCAACTTAGGAGGCAGTATGAACCACCTCAACATTGAGCTATTGGTGATATGGATACTCCTCACACATATTACCAGAATATATCAGCTATTTGTCCCCCACCTATCCAGAGGCAAGACTACGAGATCAAGCCTTAGATGATTAGATTAATGAAGCAATACATCTTTAACGGTCTTCCAGGAGAGAATATGATGGATCACATCGAGAACTTCGAGGATATGTGCAGTACAACGAGTTCGAATGGAGTCTCTACGGATTATGTTAACTGTAAGCTATTCCACCATTCACTTTCTGATAAGGCTTTAAGATGGTTGCAATCTTTACCTCCAAGTTCACTCACTACGTGGGAAGAAGTTAGAGCTGCCTTCTTGGATTAGTTCTACACCAAATCGGAAATTGTAGCCTTGAGAAGCAAAATTTCAGCGTTTCAGTAACGTTCTTGTGAGTCTTTGAATGAAGCTTGGGAGTGTTTTAAGGAGTACCAACGAGACTGTTCACACCATGGGTATTCTGATGAGATATTACTAAACAACTTCTATGGAGGAATCGAGTAGGAGTACAAGAATTCTTTGAATGCTGCAAGCAATGGAGATTTCATGACGAACACGAGGGATGAAGCTTTTACTCTCATAGACAACTTGGCTGCAAGTTTTGGTAGTCACTATCCGCAGTATGACCAAGGGACAAATGTCAACAGCGTGGATATTTAAAGGATATATAAGATTGCTAAGAAACTTGACATGCTTATCAAAGCCAATCAAGGGAATCAAAGAGGTGTGCATCAGCTCGATGACAATAGAGAGGTAGCTCAGGTTCAAGATTAGTCCGAGATGTCAAAGGAACAGAGAGAGGTCGACTACGTCAACTGGCAGAATTGGGGACAGAATCAAAACTATCTTTCTTACAGGAGTACGACCGTGGAGAACCCACAAGATGTCATTTTCCCAGCTCCGGTAATGCCTCAAGGATCACCTTTCCAAGGAAAACATTTTGTACATAATTCTGGTCAGAGATGGAACTACCAAAAGACTTACAATCTAAACCCAGGAGGTAGCAACTGGCAGAAATAGTACAAGCCCTATCCGCAGCAAGCACTACAACAGTAAACTTGCAACTGAGTAGCAGAAAACCATATGAGAGCTCAACACGAAGGGAAACAGCATGTATAACGATTTGAACAGCAAGTTTGAGTAAGTTTCTGTACATCTGAAGAAGCTAGACACTCAAGTAGACCAAACTACTGAAGTTATGAGAAGACTTCAGGGAGCTCTACCTGGAAACGTTGAGAAGAATCGAAAAGAGTTATGCAAAGTTGTGAAGTCTCAAACTGAGGAGTGTGCTGGTAAGAAAAAGGCGAACAAGGAAGGTAAGTAAAAACCTCCAATCACATTCCCAAAAGAGCTTACCAAGCTAGAAGATCAAGGAAAACTCACAATACCTTGCATTCTTGGGAAATTGATTTTTAGTGATGCACTTTGTAATTCTGGTGCAAGTGTTAACGTCATCTCCCTAGAGACGATGAAGAAGTTGGATATCGATTTAATGCAGGAGCACTCATCCATTTCTTTCGGAGATGCAACTTGTAAGAGCCTAAAGGGAAGATTAGTTGATTTCACCCTTCTGGTTGGAAACTGCAGAGTTCCAACAAATTTCACTGTGGTTAAGATGGCTAGAGGTGGAGCAGTTCCGATATTGTTAGGAAGACCCTTCCTTAACACTGTAGGAGCAAAAATCGATTTTCCTAACAAGAAAGTTGTGCTGGAAAACGTTGATAAGGAAGTCTTCAATCCGATTAGTTATTCAACCGGTAACTTATGTGGAATGATAAACTCCTCTTCTAAGAAGGAAGCAGTTTATGAAATTGAAGTTTCAGATTCTACATGCTTGGGACGTTGTGAACTTGAGTATGATACAAATGAGGAGTACAATGTTTGTTGTGAGCTAGCAGAGGACTCAGCTGAGCAAGACGATACATGTATCCTTGATGTTCAATCTGATAAGTACTATGAGTTTGTTGTTCAAAACTTGTGTCTTAAAGTTTTTGCAGGGAAACTTGGACTTGAAACTTCAGGACCATATACTGTGAAGGAAATTCAACCTGATGGAACTGTAGTGTTGTTGGATGCTACAGGAGCTGAATTCCATAGGAAAGATGAACAGCTTAGAGAGTTCATTGTTGATGAGAAAATAACTAAGGGGGTGAACATTCCTCCTGAAAGTAGTTCTGCCATTTAGAGTGGCAATCGAGTCAAGCTAATGACTCTAAACAAGCGCTTAGTGGGAGGCAACACACTATTAAGAAGTTCTTCTTTTTCATTATTTTTCTATTTTAGGTTGATTTTTCTTTTAAATTTGTTTTGTTTTAGGTGAGAAAATGATCAAAGGGCTTTGATCAATCGATCATGTCCTAGATCGATCAATCGATCATCATGACTTTAGCGGTAGACGCGCAACCATTTGATCGACCTCAGTAGAGAGATCGATCGATCATCACTTCATAGTACCAAGCATGCGACCATTTCATCGACTAAAAGAAGTTTGATCGATCGATCATCGAGGAGAAGGAAGTGTACGCTCGACCATTTGATTGAACAAAAGAAGTTTAATCGATCATTGAGATCCAAGGATGATACGCGTGACCATTTTATCGACCATCAGGCGTATGATCGATCGATCGTAGAAAGTGGGAATTTCACAAGAACTTTGATCGATCGATCGTTTCTTAGATCGATCGATCATCGAACCAGGTAATTTTTTTTTTCGAAAACTGGTTCAATTCTCTTAAATTGAACCAGAAAACACTTTTAAAACAGAAAATCTTAGGTTTTTGGATCAAAGTTTCAAAACTTTAAGGAAAATTTTGTTCTTGGGCGTTTTGGGAGATTTTTCTCCAAAACTTCAATCAATCATAACTTCTTCGTATCTTCACGGTTTTGGACGATTTAAAAGCCTAATCCACTCGGATTTTCCTATTCTTTTTGAATATTCAACTATCTCCCTCAATTAAAAATGGTATGGCTTCCAAATCAATTGTTTCCAGAACGCAAAAATTAGAGGATTTTGGGAACTTTTGGATTTTGATTCAGTGTTAATTAAATATGTAAACCAATGTTCTATCATGGTTATTGAGTGATTTAAAAGTCTACTTGCTCTGTATTTGGTTGATTTTTGCTTAGAAATCGATTGTCAGGTTGAAGGAGAATTTCTTGAGAATTTGGGAATTTAGGTCTGAAATTGAGATGTTGTAGTATTGCTTGATGCATTGCTGGATGATTACTTGTGCATATTATTGATTTAGCAATCAACTTTACAACACCCTCATTTTTAATTTCAGATTTTATTATTCTCATATTTTCTGGATAAACGGAATTCTTTATTTTTTTTGTTGTTGTTTATAGACGATGGTGAGTACAAATGAACCGAGGAAACCTACAAAGAAGATTAGGAGATCAGCCAATCTTGAGACCAGACAATCCTCTAGTGGTTCATATTTTAGAGAGCATTTACTGTGGTCTAGACCTGATGAGGAACCATTTGAGAAGAATCTTGGTAATCAGTCTAATCTGTCATTGATGAAGAATGAAAACGCCTATAAGAAGAGTACAACTAAAGGAGGATGGCAAAAGTTTCATGGGATCTTTTACAATCAGCTGTTAAGAAACAAGATGCTTTCGACTAAGTTTCTCTGCCCTGATACTCTAGATAAGTTGGGGATTCTTGATGATGTTGGTGGTATGCTTGACAGACTCGGTTTGGGTACCTTCGGGTCTACACCATATCCACTGTACCTAGAACCAATTTATCAGTTTTTAGCCACTTGTGATCTCCATTTGGCTGCAGACCCTCATGCTCCCGTTTCCGCTGCATACTTCACTTTTATGTTCAAAGGAGCATCATACACACTGACCATCAGAGATATCTGTAGGATATATGGCTTTAGAGAGGATGCTGAGGGACAGTTGCCTCCTCGTTTTGGTCCAGCCAACGAGGCCCTATTGCATATTTTAGCAGATGAAGGTTTTCAGAGTCGTGATTCTAAGCTCACGCACATTAGGCATCTAGCAGTTCAGATTGTAGCGAAGTTTTTGGGTTCTACTATTCTTTGTAAGGAGATAAATCCTGCTGTCATGAAGCTTTAGTTGGAGATTCTTCATCACGCTATTTCTCCAGTGGTTCCAGATCTCTATGGTAACATTCCTGCTCCTCGGTATGAACCTTGAGACATCAACTGAGGATTCGTGTTTGCAAAGCTACTTTTAGATCGTCGCTTCAGAGGCGCACTAGACCAACAACCGCTCGCAGTGACTATTGGTAGTCTTCTCACACCGATCTTCTAGTTTTTCAGGTTTGATCTTCTAATTTCACTGATAGAGAGTACATGCACTGACATTATGAGAACGAGAAGAAAAAACACTCAATGAAGAAACATCTCTGGGAAGCACTTAGGAAGATTCATGTTGCCTTTTGCTTGAGCACACTATTCACAGACAGAGCTGAGACTAGCACTAGAGCTAAGGCACAGAGACCTGACATTGCTGGACGTCGGTCTGATGATGCATCTGAGGATGAGGATGACCAGCCTTTGGATCGCCGCCAACCACACCGTCGTCGAGCTCCAGGAGACCGCAAGAGTCAGAGCCCAGAGTAGCTCTATCGCATTTCTCACACCTTATCTTTTATTTTCTGTTATGCATTTAGTTTCTTTTTATTTTTTTTGCATAAGTCGTGCTTTCCTTCAGCTTATTTTCACACCAGGATAGTGTGAAGTAAGTCTGGGGAAGGACACTTGCTGTGACTAACGCCTTTTTCTTTTGCTTTTCTTTTTAGCTTTGATTTTTCAGAAAAATTCTGTTATTTGCTGTATTTTTGAGCTTTTGAAACTCATGTTTAGGAACTATGATTTTCGAGGATTTTTGCACTATTATAAACTAAGTACCATTGATTTGCACTTGTCAGGTATCGATTGACTATTGAAAAACCCAGAGACAATGCAATTTCTCAGTAATACCCACATTCATCTCAGTTTTTAGAGAATCTCATGACTATTTCAAGCTTAACCTAACTTAGTTTTCTCGTCAAAGGGGTTGGAAATGCATCGGATTTGCTGCTTCTCTCAGTTCAATGACATATATTTCCTTGTAAGTATGGTTTTTCCTCTCTCTATCATTTCGAGCATCCATTGCTTAATTTTGAAAGTAACTACATATAAAGTTGTACATTTGTAGTATGCTGAGGGTAAAAGTCTCTCAATGACGCTACTCGTATTTGAGTGAATTTAGTAATCTGAGGATAACTCCTATGACATAACATTTTCACTTTAATATTGTTTATTACCGAGAGAGACTCCAATGAAGATACGCGTGTTACATTCTCTGAGTTACCAAGGAACCAACCAATAAAAAAAATAAAACGATACCCTAGGTAAGTAGGGAGAAATTGGTTGAATGAAATGAGAGGAAAGGAATCATACTGAAGGTAGTCTTGAGAATCTGGAGAGAAATTCTTATGTATTTTGATCAATATCCCCTCGATGAGACCGCACCTAGATGTATTAGGAAGTCGGTATAGTGTATCTGAGTCACTCTTTTGGATTGTGGAGTTTAGCCGAGATAGTTGCTAAGTCTGGGGGAAGTACAAGGTGGTCTTGATTTTGAAAGGTAAGTACCAATTGGTTTACTGAGAGAGTAATGTGCAATTTCTTATGACGAATGAGTTCCTTTGAGTGGAATCTTCCTGTTGGTCTTTTCTTTCTTTGCTTGAGGACAAGCAAGAAGCTAAGTCTGGGGAATTGATATACCTTAATTTTTATAGGTTTTGAACTCATTAATTCGCTTATTTTCAGAGTCTTTGTCTGCATTTTAGAGTCTTTTCAGGTGGAAAACGAGAAGAATTTGAATTATACCTGTGGAGTTTTGTTTGGAAGGATTTGGAGCATTTTTTTCTGGAGTTTTAGCAAAAGAGTGCTGATCGATCGATCAAACCATTGCTCGATCGATCACGCTCTTCAGCTAGAGCAATGCTCGACCTATTGTACAATTGTACCTAAATGTACCAGTTGTTCCGTTACTCTGAGAAATATGAATTGCTTAATAGTTGTACCTAAATGTACCGGTTGGACAAAAATTGCATAATTGGTTTATGAAATCATGTTGCTTTGGGTATTCTCGTTTTCTTCCCATTCAACCCGATTCAAGACAAATATGATATAATTAATCAATGCATGCACAAACCTAATCATCACTACAAACATGAATACCAACTAAATGTGATACCCAAGCAAGCAATTTTCATTTCAAAAACAGAATCAATAACTTAAAATTATTTTCTTCTTTTCAACTAGGAAGGAGGAGAGGAGTGGATAGGATACCAGTTAGCAATGGCGGAAGAGAGGAGTGGATAAAAAAACCAAGGAGATGGATCAAGCTTTAGGTGCAAGAGCAGAGAAGAAGAGGAAGCTCGAGTTTTTTTTTGTCAAAAAAAACAAATTTAACCGAGATTGCTTTCCTTTTTTCGACCAAATTGGTCTATCTCACGTTTTAAAAAAAGAAATTATACAACAAAACTTCTAATCCAAAGAGAGGATTTAAGTTAAAATCCATAAATGAAACACTCTATTTCAATGATGAGTTCCTTATAAAGGGTGAAAAAAAGAATTGAACAATATGAGTGACAATTAGATTAAAAAGTGGCAATGCTGATTACATTTTGCTCAAAAGTGGCTTTTAAGATTGTTGTCCCAACCTATTGTTGTTTTTTCTTTTTTTGCTTTCCTTTTATTAAAAGAAAAAAAAAAGCAACGGGATTAGAAACTTATTATTCACTTTCTTTTTCTTGGACTCTAGCAGATTTTTTTAGATATTTTTGTTGTTTTTTATCATTTAGCTTTTTATTTTGGGTTTAGTTTCTGGAATGATTTATATATTATGCTAATTTATGTATTTCAATGTTGTAATTCTAAACTGTATGTTCATTTTCATAATTCTAGTGAAAAAACAAAGCATAGACTGACAATATTATAACTCCTAAGAGCTATGATGATCTACAAGAAAGACACAGAAAACCTAAAAAAATCTAAAAGAAGGAATTTAACTAAAGCATAAAACATTATTTTGAACATGTTCAAAATAATATTAATTGATCATTTCTGTGTCATTGTTTGATATTTGATAGACTTCTAAAAATGGGAACAAAATGTTACCTTACTCCAGCTTAATGGAATTCTAGTAAAGAGGAAATGGAACCATCAATCAGATGTCAACACCGAAACATTCAGAAAGGCAGAAATAAAAACTACTCAGATTTTGACCATGATTAGATTTTGAATTTTGATAGGAAGAAACTACAAGAGTCCTTGAACCGCTTCACAAACAACCATGAAATTACAGATCAATTGGTTGAAATCCTAGAAAAAAAACCAAACCAACACAAACAGAACAAAAAAATTTCTACAAAGCCATGACCAGAGAATATTTTTAACCTAGCTAAAACAAACCAAAACTTAATCTTGAGCCCTCATATCTGAGAAATATCTCAGATCCAAATCGAAGTCGAGTCCACTAAACATATCGACGAGATAGAGGAAGCAACTAAAGAAGACGAACTTTCAGACTCATGGTGATGGCTAGAGATAGAGCCATACGAGAAAAGACAAACCCACCGGTATAAAAGCCGAAACCGGCCAGAAACACGGTGAAACAAAAGGACTAGAAAACTGATATATAAGGACCTTAACAGAGATAATCCTCAGATATGAACTCGCGAGAAGGTCTTGGCGAGCACAGTTCATGCAAGCACTAAGTGAAGGAGGCAAACGATGAGCACCACAAAGATTATTAGTCTATCTTCGATGCACAGTTCATGCTTAGAAATCCTCGAGTAAGCTAGAACTCATCTCTCACATGAATCTTTCGATTGAAAAGGGCAGATAGGGTTTATTTGAGAAGAAAATGTTTTTTCTTTATTGATAACTAAGAGAAAAATACAAGCCTGGAATGAACCTTATATAATGGTTCGAACGTCTGGGAACCTTCTAGGGCAAATGATGCATACACAACATAAAACAAATAAAATTAACATGGTAAAAACGATCCGTACAAAGCAAGTCATTCACCACATGTTGTTGACTAGACTTGCACACAGAACATGTCTTTATTGAACTAATGGGCTTAATATCTTAGGTTTCAAACCTAGAATTGCCGTTGGCCCAATTGTACTTGCAAAATACAAAAACAAGTAAACAAGTGCGTACCTAGTTCAGATGGAGTAGTCGCCAGCTCAATATATATTATCAGGTGTTTTTGACGTGCTGGTCAAAGTTTGATTGAGTTCTGGTTAATGTTGGTCAATGGATGTTTGGTCTTAACCGACGGATGTCCGAGTGTGGTCACAGGTTGCCAGATCGAGGGCTGTCTTTGAGGAGGTGCATTGGTGCATGTGTGCTCAACCTTGGTCGTGGCAATGTCCGAGGTGTCCATATTCGTCACCCGACAGGTGATTACGTTGGGTTAACACGAGACATGTCGAGCATCAACATGTATGGGCAATGTCCGGATTCGATGACTGACGCTATCAGCTCGAGAAATGTTTCAACCGAGGTGATGAACTTCCCGTAGATTGCGATGATTCGTCCCTGCATACTTAGTCCTCCTTGTATAATGGGATTTGGTTGATAGCCTTAGTCAGGTTAGTGTGTGTGCTCGGCCTCGATTGTGGCAATGCTGAAAGTATTCATGCTTGGGTTGAGGTGTCTGTGGGAATCTCGACTAGTGATTCGGTTGGCTCGACACGAGACATGTTGGGCATCAACACCGGTGAGCCTGAGCTCTATTGGCGTTGTGGGAGATGACAACAACAAAAACCTAAATTCTGAACTTACAGAGAAAATTTTATTATTTTTATAACAACGATTTGTGACATCTAGATGCCAGAAGGCTCGTATGATTATTAGTGATTCACCAGAAAATTATAATCTTTTAAGATTTAATCAACCACAAAAATAACGAAAGAAAAGATAAACATCCCACAAATTTACGGTTCACTTTTCAAATGTATAGTAATACCATAATAGATTGTAATTACATTAAGTCTAACCATCAAGTTCTTTACGCTTAAAACAAATCATAATCATCTCTACTCTTCCTTTTGCGAGTTAAAAAAAGCAACGAAGAAGTAGACGAAGAACAAAAAAATACAAAGAGAAACTGATTTTACAATTACCAGAAAAAAAATGGAATTTAGATACGTTATAAAGTTTGATATTATTTACTCTTCCGTTTTTATTGAATCATCTCCATCTGTAAGGAAAAAAAAATTCTAAGAAATTTTACATGAGAAGACCAAAATCAATAGATATTGTATACGAAATTCTCTAAGTTTTCTTCATAAATCTTGTTTCTATTTTTTTAAAGGAAAAACTGTTAGACCATGCATATATCATACCAAACTTTTGAAACCCACAAAAATTAGAAATAACTTGCCACTAATTAATTGTATATATAATCTTATCAATTCAATTGTTGAAAAAAAAAAAAATTGTAGTTTATAAGGTTATATTTGAAGCATGTTACTTAAGAAGAAGAGGTAAATAAAACCTGGATTGTTGTCATCTTTAGGCTGATTCTCAATGCACTTAAGTAAGAACTTGAAAGTCTCAACTTCACAAGGTATAGTTAATGCACCATTATGATCAAAACCATACTCTTCTTCAGCCTTCTCAAGCAAGACCTTGAACAAAGAATGGCTAAGAAAGTCTGTGGGTATGATAAATCTGCGGAGCTCGGGACCGACATAAACCGCCAAATAACCTTTCGGGACATCAGGCGGCGACTCAGGGCTATGGCTAATAGTTTCCTCATCTGAGTCACAAGTCTTCAAATCCATTAGCCTCTTGTTGATAACCGGGGAAATCATGGCTCTTTGCTTTTTAGCTGCCAATTTAGTATAATCTGACTTTGAACCTATTGTGACACTTTGCCATTTTTGAAGAATCTCCTTTAGTCTCACAATTTGTCTTATCCCGGTTAGCTTTGCTGCGTTGTTTTCATACATTTTTCTCCTTAATTTTGTACTATTAGGATATGTATAAGATCTTTCCTAGCAAGCTGCATGTTTAAAATTCCAAATTAATACATTTGATTTAAAATTTAATCAAGTAATATACATTTTGGACATAACTCACACTCAAAATCAAAATCAAAGAAAAATAATTATCACATACTTATATATTTTCCAAAATCACAAGTCTAGATAACCGATATGAGATATTCTACCCCACCCACTCTCACGCTAAGGATTAGATATCTGAAGGGTGAAGTTTGTGAGATTGGACATCCACGAGTGTTCACAATCAGATCAGACATGTGTTCTAATACCATATTAGAATGAGTCTAACTCACAGGTAGTTCAGAGGAGGTGGATTGTCACATACTTATATATTGTACAAGAATCACAAACCTAATTTGATGTGGGGTATTGTAACAATTTTTTCAGTTTCTTTTTGGTAAAGAATCCTGAATCGATTTGTAGAAATCTAAATTTTCTTACCGGGATAGAAAATGAATGAAATCTCAATGGAGGGAAACAAACTCTATTAAAAGAAGAATATTCAGAACGTATTCTTCAACTGTATGACTAACACCATTTGCTATATAGGTTTTTGCAGCTTTTATTACCTCTTTCAATCTTATTATAGATACTAAATATTAGACCTAACTATATTTCTACAGCCATTTTGGTGAAACCAGCAGGACCAAAAAAATGTAAAGATAGAATTTTCTAACATAAACCCTATATCAATCTTAGAAACATGAATCCCCATTGTGTTTTCTAGTTATCTCCAGCAATCTAAACGTATATCTACATGCATCAACACAAATTGTTAAAAAAACATTCTTGAAACATATTGGTGACTAATTACATACCAAAAGAGGAAATGTAAATGAAGAGCTCTTAGACACGAAGAGGAAACGCCATACAAAAAGAAGTAATCTTCGGAAAAGTTTTTTTAACTTTTAACAAAGATTTTTGGTTTGGATGATGATCACGAGAGAGATTTCAAGTAACAGAACTAAGAAAACAAGATTATATTTAAAATTTCTAATTTTAAAATAATTTTCTTATTTTGGATTTTGTGATTTTGTTGAATTTTTAGCAGAATAAATATATTTATTGGCCTTCGCATCACTTTCGCATGTAACTGTTTCTAATTCTAGATTTTGTAAATAAATCCAAATGGCCCTGTTAGTCGTTAATTAATTATAACGAAAATTCTAAATGACTGATATTGTATCTGTCAGAATTATCAATCAATAAATGTATCAATTCTCATATATGTAGATTTCTTCTAATTTGCCAAGCAACAAATAGTCTAATT
The DNA here is from genome assembly GCA_900406405.1 of Lepidium africanum. Taxonomy (NCBI): domain Eukaryota; kingdom Viridiplantae; phylum Streptophyta; class Magnoliopsida; order Brassicales; family Brassicaceae; genus Lepidium; species Lepidium africanum. The sequence continues at coordinate 37,784 of OVAX01001170.1, forward strand.
AATTTGCTTATGATCTAATTTGGCATTAGGTGGTGAATTCAAATCCAACTTTCTTTCAGTTAGATCTAATTTGGTACTAGATAGTGTTGAATCCAACTCCTCTCCAGTTAAAAGAATTTGATTATACATTGATCTTGTTTATCCAATTATTGTTGACAAAAAAAATTAAAAACGTTTTCTAACTTAGAAATTTAATGATGATTAATTAATTGAGAGTGACGGCTGCTAGAAAAAAAAATGTCTTCGCTAACTTTAACAACCTTTGCGAGTTTGCGACTAATATTTAGACAATCTATTTTCTTTACGATACGTCGAACATTGATTAATTATATCTCCTAAATAAAATAATTCCTACCTAATAATTCCTTACGACAAGGTATTATCGATTTCTTTCATTATGATGACCAATCATATAAATTAGGTGAGACTTATTATTATTATTATTATTATTTTGTCAAAACATTAGATCGACAAGGCCCGATCCATAGCTACTATAATACAGCGGATAGAAATTAAATCATGGTGTTAAGTTATTAGCTGGATCATCCTAACCACTAGACTAAGAATAATACGGCAGATGAAACTTATTTATATATTTACTTTCAATCTTAATTATATGGTCTTCTCAACTTCGTTTTCTTCTGTAGTTTTGTTCGTATTTTGTCTGCAAACACAAACTTGTTCTTCACATTTTCCAACTAAACCAGCCAAAATAATCCTTTAACCCTATCAATTTTACTAAAAACGAGAGAGATTCCGTGATTTTCTACACTTTTACAAAATAGAACAAAGGAGTTTTTTTTGTCATCATTGGATCGACATGGCCGATCTATATCCTAAAACTCACCTCTAAAATATTTTTTTTAAGCTATCATAATGCAGTAGGTAGAATCGAACTCTGTTGTCGAAGTCATTAGCTATATCCTCCTAACCTCCAGACTGAAAACAGCTCGGCCTAAAACATAGGAGTAATAATTTTTTTTTAATATATTTACTTCGGTGATCATTTGGTGATTAAACATTGTCGATCTAATATTAACAAAATAAATAAATTATTTCAATAAATAAAAGATAACTAAAATGCAATTTATCTGTCCACTTCTAAAACTTTTTCCATATTTAATGATTTTTAAGGAATTACACCGTTTCGCGCAGTAGAATATAGAATTTGATAATGTTGAAATTATATATAGAATTTTGTCAATATAATTGTTCCCAAAAATAATTTATGTTCTCAAAACAAAGAAAACAACAGTGAGATTGGTAATTAATGAAAGTGTTAATGCATTCAGTGAGATCTATAACAGACCAATAAAATTACTACACGTGTCAAAATCCATTTGATAGTAAATCTCAGCAGGCAAAACTTGAGGAATATACCACAGTGTCAGAGTTAAATTTATAACCAAACACGTGTCGGAAACTAAAATACGATTTATTTCAGAGCCAAGTATATAAGATTTTGGCCTTGAAGCATCTTTTTTCTCAACAACAAAGAATCTTCATTCTCGATACTCAGCATCTAATCAAAGATCCACCGTTCAACTTGACAATATCCAATGGCTCAGCTTCTATTTCTCTTTAGATCCATAAATTCAACTAGCTTTGATTAATCCAACGACTTACATTCAATCTCTCCTCATACTAATCCCTTCTCTATATAACAACACTGACTCTATCTTCTTCGTTGAGATAATAATAAACAAACAAAACACATTCAGAAATGTCGACTTTGGAATCATCGTTAGAGGTTTTGGTTTTCGATTACGTTAACAATCTCTGGACATGGATAGCTGTTTTAACGGCCGTCGTTAGTTTCTGGCGGATTCGAGCCACGACGGTTACAATCAAACAAGAAGATGAATCCATTATTGAGCCATTGATGAAACCACAAACAACGAAAGCTTCTCGAGTGAAGGTAACGGAGACAGACACGGAGGATTGGAATATTCCGTCAATGTGTAATGACGGGGTTACTAAGGGAAAGCTAACGGTGTATTATTACGAGGAAGAGATTGACGGAGAAAGGGATGATGATGATGACGGAGAGTTAACGGACGTTAAGTTTGGAGGATCGAAGATGAGAAATGGAGATGAAGGATGGTACCGTTACGTGGATTTAACGGTGATTAATGGGAATGTTGTAAGGTTATGGGATGCTAACGGAGACCGTAACGGTGATTGGGTTAGTATGCAACCAGTTATATAAGAGCTAAGAAGTGATGTGATTAAAGACAATCATTTTCACAAAATTTTAGATTTTTTCTTTTTTTCTATTTTTGAGATTGATTATTCTTCGTTTTTATGACTATTTTTGTTGAACTAAAGCTGTAATTTGTATATATATTAGTGAAACAACTTTGATTATTGAATAAGAAGAACAAATTCACTTTCATGAGTTAATTTTCTTTTTTGTCCATTCTGAAGAACAAATACACATATATGAAATCTACCATCCTAAATCTAATGATTCAATTGGTTTGCCTCTATATACTAAGTGGTAAATTAGATTTTCATCATATTCCAGTTTAAAAACTTAGGCTATGGATCCAGTCAATCCAATGATTATTTGTTGACAAAAAAAATCTAACTAGATAATCTTACAAGAGCATAAAACTTTTTTTGTCCACATACTTGCTTAGATTAATAAAAAGGTGGGAGTTATTTTCACTAGAAAATCCAATTACAAACACCATATATCAAATATAGATTTGCTTTTTGTTTTTCGGCCTAGTTGGTTTGACTTCCCTCGGAAAGCCCACATTCCCCGAGCCCCAAGTTCCAAACACTGGCACAACACAAATTGTTTTCTTCTTTCTTCCATGCTCCCTAAACTACCTTACAAGTGTAATACTATATATATTCTTAGAAGCCGGAACGTCTTGGCTAATAACAAAAAGATTAAACGGAAAGTTTGGTTCATACTTTGAATTAATTTACAACCAAACTTGCATTAACGCAAAGAAGATGAATGAATAATAAATTCTAAGTAGTTGATGGACATGTAAAGAGCATGTCTAATAAGAAATGTACAAAAAAGTTGTTATCACAAGAAGATCGAATGCAGACCCAAAAAAAAAAAAAAAAAAAAAAATCGAAA
>OVAX01001170.1:40913-52198 GCA_900406405.1 Lepidium africanum
AAAAAAAAAAAAAAAAAGAAGATCGAATATGAACAAAAAATCTAAGAAGAAAGAAAAACTCAAAATGGAAACCTCAAGCAGAAGATTAATAAAAAAGGTAGCTATAATAACAGGAGGAGCAAGAGGGATTGGAGCAGCCACAGCGAGACTGTTCTCAGAGAACGGTGCGTATGTAATACTCGCAGATATTCTCGATGAAGAAGGTAATGAAGTGGCAGATTCGATTGGTGGGTGTTATATTCATTGTGATGTGTCGAAAGAGGCTGATGTGGAGGCTGTAGTCGAGCTAGCCATAAAACGTAAAGGTCGACTTGATGTGATGTTTAACAACGCCGGGATCAGTAAGAATGAAGGAAGCATCACGGAGATGAACATTGATATGGTTAACAAACTTGTATCGGTAAATGTCAATGGTGTCTTGCTTGGCATTAAACATGCCGCTAAGGCCATGATCAAAGGTAATAATCAATATATGTGTGGGTTTATTATTACATTTCAGTCCATCAAAAGTTTCTTCCCGAACACCCACTCCCTAAAACTTCGTTTTAATCTTCCACCAATCAAATGGATCAAATCTTTAATATGAAACTTATTACATGGATCATCTAAACCACCAGAATTATGATTATGTGTTTTCGAATTGTAATCATTGGATAATGGGATTGAGCAAGCTCTAAGTTTAATTAATTATGAGACAACTAAATCCTAAAACCTTGAAGGAGGAAGAGGAGGGTCAATAATATGCACATCGAGCTCAGCAGGATTAATGGGAGGACTTGGAGGTCATGCATATAGTCTTTCAAAAGGAGCCATCAATGGCTTAGTGAAGACAACGGCATGCGAGCTTGGCTCACATGGCATTCGTGTGAACAACATCTCACCTCATGGAGTTCCTACTGAGATGTTAGTCAATGCGTATCGTATGTTCCTTAAGAATGACGAAGTCGACGTTGATTTGGTCTCAGAAGTTGTGGCTGAGAAAGGGAGTTTGTTGACCGGAAGATCTGGTAATGTGGAGGATGTGGCTCAAGCTGCTTTGTTTCTAGCAAGCTATGAATCTTCAGGGTTTATTACCGGACATAACCTTGTTGTTGATGGTGGTTTTACTTCTTCCACTAGTTCTATGAGATATATTTACAATTAAGTTTAGCTTCTTTTTTTTATCAAGTGGTAATGCAACTATCAAATGTGAAGGGGGTATTCAAATTAAACATAAGTTTATAATACTATGAAAATGAAAAATCATCTAGTATTTAATCCTTTTTTTTTCAATCAGTTATATGGAACTTATGATTTCAGGAAATATTATGAGATTATTGAATTAATGATTTAATTAAATCCATTACTTATTTAAAATGTTTTAGCCATTTTAAAGTATGTTTTTTCGAGAAACCGAGTTCATTACAATATGTTCTTTACAATGTTGTGGTTAGAATCAACCAGTTAATAACTTGATAGTTAAGGTTCGATTCCATCCCACTACAATATAGTAGATTATAAAGAATTTTACGTGTGAGCTTTAAGTTATGAATCAAATTTTATCGATCTAATTGTTGACAATTTTTTTTTGGATAGATGTATGCCCCTCCTTTATGGATACCAAAGTGTTTATTGGTTTATTGACAAAATAAAAATACATTTTCATTTCCTTTCTATAATAAAAGCAATATCTCATATTTTCCGCAAAAATGAAAAAGAACAACTATTTTTTAATTTCACCATTCCCATTTATATGTATAACAAAGTTAAAGAGAGAAAAAGAAAAACTCTTAAAAACATAAATGAACAATAGAAAAATTCCTCTGTCGTGAGTGCAAATACAATTTTGTCTGTAATCGATGATCTCCTTTGCTTTGGTTTCCAGATTCCGCTGTATATACAAACTCTCAACGAAACAAAGTTGCTGCAAGAAGCCAGACACAATGTTTTGTTGTTGGTCATATCTCATAATCTATATCTGTTGCATTCCGGGAATCAGATTTCTTCACCAACTGTTCTTGCTCATCATACCGATCAAGGTTCTCACATGGAGCCGGGAAGATGGTTCCAATTACCCGCCCTTCGACATAAGCACACTGGAAGATGTGTTTTTTCTTGTATGTTATTCCTACTGACATGTCTCTGAAGGTGACATTTTTAACCGGAATCTCTTTACTTCCTTGCATACGTACTGGTACACGCACTCCTTGACCGTAAATCCCAGTGTAGTTTATGTTCTCGAGCACAGGGAAGGCTTGAGGATTGAATCCACCATCTGGGTGCTCGTTGTAGTCAGTTTTAATTACTATGCCAACTCTCAGTTCATCTAATGTCACATTACGGAATGTTATATCGCGGACATACCCACCTCGTCCTGGTGCAGTTTTTATCCTAACTCCACGCCGAGAGCTCCAAATCAGGATGTTCTCGACTGTTATATTCGAGACACCACCAGACATCTCACTGCCTATTGATATACCAGCGCTGTTTTTAAAGGAGGCTTTAGGTCCAAGTCGATTATAAGATCAACATTGATTAGGGAAAGCAATTCTCTCTTACCTAACCATGGAGCGGATGATGAGGTTGCGGATAAGTATGTTCTTTGAAGGTTTTCCATAGGTAGTTCCATACTGGTCCCAACCGCTCTTTATTGCAATTCCATCATCCCCAACGCTGATGTAAGAGTTCTCGATTAACATTTCGTCACATGAATCTAATGCAAAACAACAAGAAATTAGCCACCATTAGAGCTAAGTATTGTAGGCAGATCGCCCAAGCCCATACTCAGATATGTTATGTATTCGTTCGATCATATGTTGGGAACCATTAGGTACCATATGCTTATAAGTAATGCTCAGATACAATGAAAGAAGCTATGTCATTCTTCAGCATATGTGATTCCTATACTTTATATAAATTAGTTGTTAGAATCCTAATTGTGATTTGAGAACTCAGGATGTTACGTCCTTTTGTTTCATTAAGATTACAGCTTAAAGGCCTAGTATTTATCATTACCAATCAAACCTATTTTGCAGCCTTCGCCATCTTCAGTGTTATTTCTTATTATAAGTATCATATGTGAATCAGGAGTTCAATTGGTTTGTTAAATATCTGAGTTGCAATATCCAGCCAAAGTAAAAATTACTTACCAGGATCGATACCATCAGTGTTTGGGGCTTCAAACACAGGCGCCAAAATTGTCATGTTTGTAATTGTGACATTTTTGCAGTCATATGGGTGAAGCGTCCAAAATGGAGAATCACGCAAAGTGATATTAGCAAAAACAATGTCACTAGACCACATTATCTGCACCAATGGTCCTCTTGTGTGATTGAGCAGCTTTTGGCGATACTTCTTCCACCACGTTTGCCCCTGTCCGTTGATGCTACCGTTATTCCCTGTTTTCCATCTTATATTAGCTATAAATAATACAGTTGACAGAATAAACGCCAAGGTTTGCAAGATAAAAAAGACTATTAACCAATATGTGTGATATGTGTGAACTGAGAAAAAGGCTTATGGATATCTAACAGAAGAACATAGTAGATTCTTGCCTCGAGACTACACTTAAAGCTCTTATCCAGCTATATCCAGCTAAGATAAAGACATAACAAGCTTCGACCAGACTATAGAGAAATCATCGATATATTATGCATTTGCCTGGAATAAAGCTTAAAGTAGTTTTAAGGTTGGTAATTATTATTCGAGAACCCCAAACAGACTGCTTGAGGTTAAATAGTAGAGTTGTGGTTTAAGTTTTACATAACCTTGATATGTAAAGAGCCCTCAAATTCAGTTACTGTCTATAAATCATAACAAAGACTGTGCGTGCACATTCTTACAACGATTGATAGGAAAAATTCAAATGCATACATGACAAGAGTCACATAAAGAACTAAGCTACTATGCGAGAAACAGTCTATCCAAGGGAATTCAACCGACTGACCTGTGACAACGACATCTTTGAGATTCTGTCCATGAATGAAACTTCCATAGCGAGGTCCAGGATGCTCTCTTCCATAGCCATATGAAGGTAAAGGAGGAAGCAAAGGCCAAAGCTTTTCATCCTAAAAATGTTAACATCAAAAGCAATGTTTAAAAATACTACAATAGAAGATAGAAGCCGGCAAATTATGCTTCCACAGGACGAATTCAACAATATTGATCAATATATCAAATGTAAACCAACATTGCTAGATGTGGCTCTCGAGTACTAATAGATTTATTGTTGACCTCTTAAGCTACATACTCTACTCAACTCCCAACTTCAAGCCATAACTCAGTAAAAGCTTCCACGATTTGCCCAAAATATCAAGCACCAAATTTAATTTCACTTAAACCCACATCTATGCCTAAAGAAAAAGTCTAAAATTTGAACAAATTCTTAATAAATCACTTCATTTACAATAATTGCAAACCCTAAAAGTGATCCCCAAATCTAGATCCAAAGCAGAGCAGAGATCAAACCTGAGCAGCAAGAATCTCAGCATTCTCTGAAAGAAAAAGTGTCATGTGACTGGTTAGATTAAACGGCGCAGTGAGCCATCGACCAGGAGGTACATTAAGCTGACCACCTCCTCTCTTCGCAAGCTTCGAAATCGCAAAGATAGCTCGCTCGAAAGCCTCAGTGTTCAAAGTGACTCCATCACCCACCGCACCAAAATCCGTCAAATTGTAAACTAATGGTCTCAGCTTCGGAAACCCATTAGCAGAACCAGCGGTTGTTGACCACCAGAGAGAGGAAAAGCCACTATAGAGATTACTTCCACGGCTTGAAACGCCACCGAATTGCCAAATGAAAAGAGACGCAAAAGTAGCGATCCAGAAAACAGTGACAAGAGACTTGTGGGAAGAGAGGAAACGTCTAAAAAGAGGTTCCACCATTTTTGGGCTTGGATCAGAAGTGGGAATTAGAGAGGAAGAAGAAGAAGAACATTTGGAGGAGAAAGGAGGATTGATTTTAGATCTTAAGAGATTGGGTGAGATGTTAAGAATCAAAAACTGGTGAACGGATTAGTTGTGTGTTGCGAGATTTCTGATTATTCAAAGGAGAAGAGTGAATCTAAAGGGAAAAACACAGTTTGTGTGTGTGTTTGATTGATTTGTTAGTTTGTTGAAAGTAATGTCTATGAAAGCGATTGAGTGAGAGAAGTGTTTGTTGAGTACATCTGATTCTAACAATGGGAAGAAAAGAGGAACGAAACAAGATTTTTTTCTTACTCCGGAACAACGGGTCGGGCAACAAACCGTAATCCGGAAATTAAGAACTAGATAACCGGCAATATTGAAAATAAATTGAACCAAAATGTTATTTTATAAACCGTTTGGATTTATAAACTTAGAAATAAAACCGAAAATAGATAACTATATTTTGGACTCCTAACCAAAAAAACTTTTTGGACCAATAAAAACTGTATAGATTTTTTTATTAACAATTGTAAAATATCCTATTTATATAGAACAAAGGCAATTACCAAAAATCAAATTCAAATTGAAAAGGTAAACGCAAGTGGCCTTTAGTGTAGTGGCAGATGGTAAGTCTACTAAAAGCACGCGCACTATCATAAGTCCACTAAAGACAGACGCACTATCATAGGATTGAGTCTCACCGCTTACATTATGTAGGAACTTGACTAATGGATCGACCAGTTGTGGCCCAATATTAAAAAGAAAAAGGTAACTGAAGTTGCACTTGCACTCAATATGTTAACCAAACAAACTAAAATGAAACATATTTTTCAGAGCCAAAATGAATATGGTTTTTTTTTTTGTAAAATGAATATGTTTTTGAGAAATCAAAACTGAACTAATATAAGATTAATTAGAGAAATTTGAGTAAGTAACTCTAACGTTTTCCTAAAATTATATTTGGATAAAGAGTACGGATAATAAGGTCAGTGTTCCGCTATAACAGCCCACAAAATAGACAGAAGTAAATCTAGACGGTTATTTAGATCTATAGTTTTTTAGGTTTAGTTAGCTTGCATCAAATAGTGAATTCGAATCCAGTTCAGCTTAAATCAGAGTAATTTGACTATGAATTATATTTGGTTGATCCGATTGTTGAAAAAAAAAATCTACAATACTACTTGGACATGCTGATATTTTTTGGTAAAACAAACCTATTAATTTTGAAACAGAAGACATAGCTAAGACGTTTTTGTGTAAAAGTCAAATCTTATATAACACAAAACATGGACTTATATACATCAGAAGTTCCTTGAAGGAACAAACACTACTAATATGAATTTTTTTGCATGACGTCTTTTGACAAAGAAAACTGGAAAAAAAAAGTAAACTTACACAAACAAAAGAACCAAAAAAACTATGAAACAGAAGAAAATTGTCTTTCTCGTCACCTCTTCCTAATGAACACACACACAAGAAAAAGGGAATAAAATCTTTGGTCTTCTCGTTGTCCTCATTTTTCAATTTGTTTCATTATCTACAAGAGTCCATATTCTACTTTCTTCTCTACCGTTTCCCATGCGTTTACGTTATGAAATACATCTCCTCAAAGTGTTACTTGTTCTATCCTCCTAACAATCTCCTTCATATTTGGTCTTTCACTCGGGTTACTTGCGATACAAGTAGCTCCAATCCGCAACAATTCCACCATTTGTTTCGTTGATTCAGTATTACTCGCTATCTCTGGATCTATAAGCTCTTCTTCTTTATGTTGCGCGATTGAAGACTGTACCCATTCGACTATATCTGTTCCTCCTTTACCATTATTTAGGTATTGAGAAGGAAATTTCCCTGTCATGATCTCAAGAACTATAATGCCAAGGCAATAGACATCTGATTTTGGTGAAACTTGTTGGTTTTGAGCGAATTCTGGTGATTTGAATGCGAATAAAGCTTGTGAGGCATTGTTTGGTTGAAGAAGTGGAAGGAATGCGTAATCGCTGATCAATGGCTCATAGGTTTCGCTTAATAGAACGTTGCTAGATTTAAGATTTCCATGTGGTAGATCATAAGATGAAAACTCTTCGTGTAAGAAATCCATCCCACGTGCTATTCCTTGTATTATCTTCAACCTTTTTGCCCAAGTTAGCTCTGAATGATAAACACCTCGATCTCCTGAAAATTACAAAAAAATTCAATAAGGTAAAACGCAAAAATGTATGGTTGATCTAAATCAATCAAGAAATCCTTGTGTTCTTTTCGGTTTGGTGGTAAAAATAATCCAGCTAATGAATATTGCATTAGGAGTTTAAGTTTTCCCCAAGTAGATTAAAATAATTATAGGGAGTAGACTTTAGGCTAGGTATCAGACATTGTCGATCCAATTGGAAACAAAAACAAAAATCAATGGAGGAATTGTTTAAAAGTTTGGAGTGTACCATGCAAAACGTAGAGGAGACTGCTTTTAGGCATGTATTCAGACACGACAAGCTTCTCTTCACGCCGGTAATGATAAGCTAGAGGTGTAAGAACGTTAGGGTGTCTGAGTTTCCCAAAGCGTTGCATCTCAATATCAAATGCGTCACGCGCAAGTTTGTTCATATCCCTAATTCTCTTCACAACTACAGATAATCCATTGGCCATCACCGCTTTATAGGCTGATCCAAGGCTACCATTGCCTAGGACCTCAGCCGCTGCCTTCATTAAATCAGGTAAACCGAAAGAGCCTTTTTCGCTATTCACCATTATAATGTCTCCCATTCCTCCTCCTCCTCCTGGACCGCCTGCTCCAGCTTTATGCGTTGAACCTTTCTTTGAGGAACCATCTGCATTGCTCCGTTTTTTGCTTGACTCAATAGGCTTTTTTATTGAGTCTGGAACTCGAACTTCAACGCTCTCTTGGTCGCTTAAGTGGTCTTTTCCGAGCATTCGGAACTCTGGTTGCCTCTTCTTCTTCCATCTCGTCAAAATCGCAACGAACATTAAGAACAACACAAGAAACAAAATGACCATTAGGATGGCTTTCACTGTGACCTCGTTTTGTTTCCCTGATTCCGGATGCTCATCACATTGAGTATTGAGAGGTGGACCACAAAGCTTCTGATTTCCTGCAAATTTCATCTGTAGATTCTTTCTATCGGAAATGCTTTTTGGTATCTCTCCTTCGAGGTTATTGTTGGAGAAGTCAAGAGATTTAAGAATCTTATTGCCATCTGTAAGAGGAGGTATTTCACCAGAGAATTGGTTGCCTTGCATGTGAAGTTCCTCAAGACCTGAGAGCTGCATCAAAGAAGAGGGGATTTTCCCAGAAAACTTGTTGTTATCGAGAAAAATCCGCTTGAGCTGTGGCGTGTCCTTGAAGAAATCATCAGCAATCTCACCAGAAAAGCTATTGTTTGAGAGCAAAAGTGATTTCAAGCCATGTAGCTTGAAGAAAGGAGGAAGTGGACCAGAGAGAAGATTGTTATCAAGCCTAATTGTTCTTAGATTGGGAAGACCGATTAGATCATCTACATTGATAACCCCAGAGAGACCAAGCTTGGTGACATGAATGCCTGAAACTGTTTGACCCTTATGACAATAGATCCCAAACCATTTGCCATTACAAGGATCGGTTCCTGCTCTCCATGAATTCAAATCACCTTTGGTTATATTGACAGAGGTTTTGAACCGCACGAGCGGCTCTGATTCGCTAACTTCTTGCAGAGAAGGGGTAAAGGAGAAACAAAGGAGGAGGAAGCAGAGAGATAGAACAGCAGTCATGGGTTAAGGAGAAGTAGAGCTGCTGTTCTTATTGTTGTTTTGTTCTCTCTGATAATGTATTGTGATGATGTCTCTTTGTCTAAGAATGTTGTTTGTGTTTTGTTCAACAAAAGTTTGGACATTGTTTTTGAGGATCTGCAAGGAAAGAGAGACATATTTTCTTGTCTTTGAGGAAGTTAGTTGGTAAAGTTTAGGCTTGCTATTACTAAAAATAGCATTGTTTAAACTTTTTCTAAATTAAAAAATTCTTTTACTTTTTTATTTTTTGTTTTATAATTAAATGGAATTGTGAGTTTGAGAGACTTTCTTGGAGAATTTATTACGACCATGGGTTTTTAAAGGTTTTGACCTTTATTCTCACCACAATTCTCGGGGTATTTCTGTGTCAAGTAACACTTCGTATATAATTTCTTTTCTTTTTTGATTTTCAACTTGTATATAATTTCTCTGATCAACATGTTAACTTTTGTTATCGTAATCGAATTTCTGAAACTATTGTTAGGAAGTATAATATTTATAAAAGGTTTTGCAATATCAAGATTTCAAAATATTTCTTCTCTTTTATGAAGTGATTTCTAGATTTCAAAAATGTTTGGTTGAATATATCTTTATTGTTTTCTAACCCGAGTTCTATTTCAAAAAATCATGGTTGCCTTACATAATATTATTAAAGGCATCTCCAACCCAATTCTATTTTCTCCTCCAAACTCATTTATGGAATAATATCAACTTGAGCTCAACTCCAAATCTCACTCCAAAATGGAAGGATAAATAATATTACTCTAAAATTTGGAATAAAACTATTTATCTCTTCATTTTGAAGTGAATCTAATTACAAATTAATCCTTCAAATGTTAACTTTTCTTATTTATACCTAAACAAAACTATTTACATCAATTATACTTAATAAAATTATATATTTTAAGAGAAAATTCACCTCTAGAGATTGAAATTGCGGATGATACAAATATTCAATTTCAAGAATTTCTTGCTCATTATAAAAAATTTAAGATAAAAAACCTCATTTATCACTTCGTAATGCTTTAATTGACCATTTGTGGGAGAAGTATATTGATTCCAATATTTGAAAAATGTTTTTGTATTTTATTTAATATAATGTAATTTTATTTTAATAATATATGTTTACTATTAGATAATAGTTTAACTTTTTAAAAACTATTATTAAAACCAAACTAATGGGTGAAATTTATAAATATTAAAACTAAAGGAGTTTTATTGAAAATATACAGCAAATTAAAAAAAAAAAAGAATACATTTGAAATATCATTTTTGGAGTAGAAAATGAAGGAATGGATTAGAGAAAAAATAGACTGAAAAATTGAGTAACTCTATTTTAAAGTAAAATATGAAGGAATAGGTTAGAGATAGTCTAAATATTTGGAAAAATTAGCCAGACCTTATCTAGCCGATAACATTCAGCCTAGTAGTTTAAACGTAATACTTTTTATTTTGTCGTAAATACAAGCGATCACAAAGCACATAAACATGACAACAAGCATCAAATTCCTTATACTCAACTTTTTTTGACTAAAATACCTTCAACTCTCCATCTTCTCATTCTCCATTCTTCTTGTTATAACCTTTTGTTCAAGTCCAATGTTTTTTTTATCTCATTTAATAATCTCATAAATCTACTTAAAAATGTGTTTATCATCTTCAAGTTACATATATAATACTGACACAAACATTTGAGAAACAAAAGAAATACCAAAAATAATAAGGATTGTAGTCAGATTTTAACAATAATAATTCTATTTTATTAAAAAGTTGAATAAATATGTCAAAAAGTTATTACTTTTTGAAGTTGGTAGAAAGTAGTCCAGTTCAGTTTGGGTTGTTTTTATTTTTCGGTTTTTGAATTTTTGTTATTTTGGAAATATGGTACTATAAGTAACGACTAAAATTTAATTTTGTTCGGAATAAGTATTTGAAAGAGGATCAAATTAGACACCAAATAATATTAATTTAATTTTAAATAGTTATTTATAACAAAGTAACCTAACACCTCAAAAATATGATTATGTGTAACTAAAAGTAATCAAATACTAAAAATTATTATCAAAAGTAACTAAATGAAACTCTTCAAAGTGGTTACTATTATAAAATACTTAGATATATTTAGATATATTTATGTATGTATGCTATCATATTGTTTAATTGGAAAAGAAGAAAATTACTTATGTGAGTTTGATAGAATATGGAAAAAAAACAAAATGGAACTGTTATTAACAAACTTTTTGTTGTTTGCTATATGTTTATTATAAATGAAGTAAACTCATCTATTTATACAACATTTGAAGTGTATAAATAAGAAAATAGTAAAAATTGATAAGCAGATGATGTCAGAGTGGCGAACTCCTCGTTCCCAAGTCCGGTCCTTTTCTCGTAATCTTCCGGTAATTATTCCTAGCCACTGTCGTCCTCCACCGTTCCCTTCTGAACCCCCTGACCTCTCCCATTTCCCTCCTCTTCCTTCCTCATCTCTTCCTCCTCTCTCTAATTTCCCCTTATCCCCTCCTTCTTCTGCAACTACCCAGCTTGGTCTAGACTCCTCTGTTAGGGAGTTACGATCAGGATCGAGCTCAAATTTGAGAGAAATAACAACTTCTATTACT
>OVAX01001171.1:0-52180 GCA_900406405.1 Lepidium africanum
GGTGCACCATTAGGGGACGCCTCGTTGTTTTATTTAAGTTTTAGACTACATGTTGTTTTATTTAAGTTTTAGACTACATATTGTTTTATGTTTAGACTACATGTTGTTTTGTTTTGAGGGTTGTATTTAAACTCAAAAACTTGTTGTAAACCCTAAAGAATTATTTTGAATTAAGAAACGTGAAACGTTTTCTCCATTGAGGCTGCAAGCTCTCAAATCCTTTTGGTTCAGACTTGTTGAATCCGAGTTCTTCCTTACACGTTGTGAATTGGAAAACTCTTCAACCTATCTTCATCTAATCCCTTGATTTCTCTATCCATCAAACCACTTCTATCTAATCATCACCACAGCCACGTTTTCACATCAATTCATCATCATCTTCCTTCATCATTCTCTATTTCATCGTCATCAACAAGTCATCATCAAACCCGCAGCCACACAATCACCATCAATTTCCTGCAGCATAATCATCCTCATCAATTCACGTTGCAGCATCATCCTTCATCAAATCCAGCAGCCTTTTACAGAGTTCTATCCTAGGGAGTTCACATCAGTATAACACGACATAACATAAATAACCGCTTTGATTAGTGTCTCTTTTCCTGCCTGGGAGAGATAGCGATTTTCCTAGCAGTTGATTCACTTTTGTACATTATCTGTGATGTATTTTGAGGTTGTTTTTTTTACTTTGATCAAAAAATTCAAGGAATCCTAAATAATGCCCACCTCTGCCTTTCTTCGTTATGTGTAAGATAGATTTCACTCGTTCATGATTCTGAGTGTAAAATTTAGATTCAAAAGTAATTATTGATTGGTCAATATTGATCAACTGCCTCTATGTAGTATTGTAGTCATAAGATATTGTAGCTGAAGTACTGCTTTGTTGATCTGCCTTAACAAAAAAGAGGGAATCATCAGTAAACATAAGGTGTGTAACTTGTGGAGCACAACAACATAGTTGTATAACATGTAATTGACCTGTATACTGTGCACTCTCCATCATTTTACTTAAAACATCGGTACATAAGATAAATAAGTCGGGAGAAAGAGGGTCACCTTGACGAATGACTTTGGTAGGATGGAATCGACGATATGGTGAGCCATTGATAAGTAAATGGACATTGAAGATATTAAAGCCATAATCTAATCAACCCACTCACTGGTAAAACCCATGTGACGTATAACTCCTTCAAAGAAACTCCATTCGACATGCTCATAAGTCTTGGTTATGTCCGTTTTAACTAACTATTAAGGTCATGGCCCTGGACTTTAGGGCATGATACAATTCATGTGAAGCCAAAATGTTATCAATGATCGAACATCCCGATACGAACGTTGCCGAGGATCAAACAGAATATTTGGAAGTATCATATGTAAAACGCGATACAAGTATCTTTGAGACTATCTTATAAACCATGTTGTATAGACTGAGTGGCTGAAAATATTTCATTTTACATGGCTCTTTAACCTTGGCTGAAAGCACATATTTGTATGGTTTTATACAAAGACGATGATCACATTCCACAAGTGATAAATACACCACATCAGGAGGTTTGATCATAGTTTTACATTCATAGTTTGCCATCGCGAGATCTACCCAACATTGTACAAGATGTTTTCCTTGTTTTTCCGACCATGTTATGTTATTATCAATAAAAGGAAGATCATACACATATTGCAATGGTTCACCATATTTCTAAACTCTTGCAAACTGTGTTCAATACATACACAATCGCCTTCTTTCTCATTTTCGTTTAGGATTTCATTGAAATCCCCATACATTAATGAAGGGCCATACCTTGTTGTTGCTATACGTTGGATTTTTTTCTCAAAAATTGTGTCGGAGTTGTCACTTAAGATGACAATATATGAAAGAAATGTAGTAGGAACCTTCTATTTTGTTTATCAAACAATCGAAGATTGTCTTGTTTACATCATGAAAAAACTATAATAGACGATTTCCAGAGTACGGTAATCCCACCCCCAATTCTCCAAGGAGCTACACATCTAACACTATCATAATTGAAAACTGTTCCACGTCACACACCAAATCATCTAATTTTCTAGTTTCAACGAGAAAGAGTATGTTCGAGGCATGTGTTGCTGTTATGCCCGTAGGGCATCGAACTATCAAGGATCCATGACATTCCAAAATGTTATGTTTATTTTCATCTTGTTGGCTTATGGTCCACCGAATTGTCACCAAGGTTACTGTTGGCCTCAGTCCTAGCATGTGCCGAAGTTGGAGTAGGCGTATGAATTGTATCCTCATGACCATAAACATTTCAAACTTAAAAAAAAACAGTGTAGCAAAAAAAACAAGCTTCAACATGATTTCTAAATGTCATCAGTGGCCACATTGTGGTTTGCATAATAACTGAGACACAAAAGCTTTGGTTTGCATGCAGATGGTATATTGTTGTCATATACTTTGCTTTTGGATGAAAGAAGTGCTTGGACAGACAGAAAAGTAGCATTTAAATTATTCTTATCCAATGGCTCAGGACCACCATTAGATTGTTTGGAATTAGCTAAGTTCGTTGTTTCTTTCAAAGGATCTTCATCGCACATACCATCATCATCATCGATATTGGAAGCGCATTTGGTAGAATCATGTGATATCATACCACACGTTGAATTAAATCTTCGTATAGAAAAAAATTTATGTTTTTTCAAAATTTTTTATATTTGAATTAGTTTTTTATTAGAATATATAGTGTAAATAAAATAAAGAATAAATGGGTTTAAGCCTTTGAATTGGAAACTTTGACCGGTCCATAAGAGTAAGGCGATATTGTGAACCCTTGCCGTCAAGTCTCTGTAGGTCTTACCAAGTATGGTGAATGGTGGTTGGTGGCTCACATAACACCAACGTCATTCACCCATTTTGTTTCTCCCGCATGTGGTCCGTTCAATAGCATGAAAGTTTAGATCCGAAGAGTTTGCGGAGGACGTGTCCTCTATCGGTGGTGCTTCATCAGCTATCTTCAACAGAGGTGAGTGTACAATTTCCTCACGGCATAGCCATAGGTAGAGGTAGGTGAGGCATCAACGAGGTTGGATCTGATTCTTCTTGTCCTCCCGTGGAAGTCTGTGTCTTCTCTTTCTATTCTCTCACCGATGATGGTATGTGATCTTGTAGTAGTGTCACCTCACTACATGGACCTTGTCTCCGAAGTCTCCTTTTGGTATCTAGATTTTTTCGTTATGTTTGAGTTATTTGCTTAGGGATGTTAATAATGGATTAGTTTATTGTTTACTCTCTTTATAGATCTAAGTTAGGTTCGAGTTTAGATGCTCGAGTTTTGTTGCCTTAGGTTTTTCGTTTGGTTCCACTCCAGCTCGATCATGTGTTGTGCTTTTGGTTCGGCTCTATCCGAGTAGAGATTTGATTCGCTCCTTGCTCGAGTTTTGTTGCCTTAGGTTTTTCGTTTGGTTCCACTCCAGGTCGATCATGTGTTGTGCTTTTGGTTCGGCTCTATCCGAGTAGAGATTTGATTCGCTCCTTATCTCATTTGTCTGTACTCCAAGATTTGATCAAAGTCTAGTTTTTTATGGTTTCTATAAGGCGTCATCGATCTTTGTGACTTAGCCATTTTCGGAAGATATGTGGGATTATTTCTTGCTGGATTAGAAGCCTAATCTTCATTATTGAGTTATGTTAATTGCTACAGGAGGTTTCTACATGAGCTATGAAGTTTTCCTTGTAGTGTCTTCGATATTTGGCTTCAGAGTAGTATTTTCTCGACTTATTGTAATTTGGGACTAATTTAGTCTTTTTAGGCTTGTTTTAAATAGTTTTCCTTGTTTGAGTTTAGATTTCATGGATATTTTTTACTTTATGTTGGCTCGTGTATCACAATAATGTATGCCACCCTTGATTATTAATATATGAATCATTGTATGAAAGATTAATATAGTGTAAATAAAATAAAGGAAAAAAGAAGAAATTAAAAAAATATATACTAAAAAAATATTAATTAAATAAAAAAGTATAGAATTATATATATATATATATATATATTATATAGATATATGTGAGTAGTATTTCATGGTCATTCTCTTAAATTTTTTTTTTGGTTGTGATTCCACCTAATTTCTCTAAATTTTATTGACAAAATAAAAATAAATTCTAAATATATATTATCGCTTTTGGTGCTGTTCGTTTGGGCATCCATCTGCTCCATCTAGATGTAGCTGTTAAATATTGTTCGTTTAAGCACGTAATTGTACATCAGCTGAATGCATCGGTTAATTGTATCTCAAAATCTTAGAATTTCCATATGCGTTTTGCTAACGCAATCAGATGCATATGTAGTTTAAACATTTAAAAAGATGAAACTATCCTTAATTATGACTAAGAATTACATCAAACAAAATTTGATTGAAACCCTCGATCACACCTAGCTCGTCGCCTCCATTTTTCTCTGGAGTTTTATCTGTACGACATTGCAGAAGAGAACAACATCTACAGAAGAGAATCGAAGATTTAAAGTTTCTTCTCTTACTCTCTTCTTGTCTTGTTGGTAAATGTTTTTAACTTTTGGAGATGTACTAGTTCGTTTCAAAAATTTCTAGGTTGAGCTTGATTTTTCAGATTTTGATTGTTTGTCCCCTTAATTTCTTTTACAGGGTGTTCTATGGTGAATTTAAGTGAGTTCTGTGATGATTTTGAGTGAGTTATGTGAGAGGCAAATGAAAGGTTTCTCAATTTGTGCTTGGAAAATCTGTATATATTCCAACTATGTGATTTTATAATTTTGAATTTCTCTCTGTTGACTTCTAATGTTGATTTCTCACAATGTTGTCGACCTGTAAATTTTGTTTTTGCTCAATTTTCTTAGTTTGAATTTTGAACATTTGCTAAGATTGTTTTAATGCAAATATCACTACCAGCTTCCTTCTGGACAGCTAAATGATACTTGTGGCGGAGCTCATATTTGGGCTGATATTGTAAGTAATGTTAACAGCAAGGGCTTTGAGTTTAGGATTATTGTGAGGGATTTCATCTCTTTCTGTAGCACAAATAATTGTATGTTGATGATAATATTTGTGGGGATCTTTTATACGAAAGTCTATGGTCTGTTGGTTGGGTCTTTATTGAGGAGTACTACTCTGAATTTATTGTTTTTTCTTTTGGGTTTGATTTGAAGACCTGTTATTTGTGTATAACAGAAGAAAGATGCTATATTTTACAGAATTGCTATGTGTTCAAGATCTATTGCAATGTTTGATTTGGTTTAGTGAGAAAGAGAGTCAAAAGCGATGGTTAGGCACAAGATTACACAAGCAACCTTGAAAGGCTCAAGTGTTGTGAAGAAGCTAGTTATCGGTTACACACCTTGTGCTAACAGTTGGTAGGTTATGGAAGATATTGGAACGAGCAGAGAAAAACAAGAGCCTTCTATGATTTACTTGAGAAAGACTCAGATTGGTGTTGTTGGTGCAGAAGATTAGTAGGAGATCTTCTTCAAGTTTTAGATATGAATAAACTATGTTAGTAATTTTACATTTTGTATTTACTTTTAGATTTTTGTTAAATAATTTTCAAATTATGTTGGGTAATGTTAATAAAGTCTCCGGAAGTAACTATATTACTAATTCCTATATCAGATGTTCATGAATATTTTTACGTATTTTAAAATTTGATAAACAATTAAAACACATAAAATTTGGAATATATATATATATATATATAATTAAACTATAAATGTTAATAACTAAATAAAAGATAGAATTAGAAGTGGTGTACCTAGTTTTAAAATTAAAAACTAATTTTGAAAATTAAGTATTTAGTAAGAATAATATTTAGAAATGTGAAAATCATAAATTTATATTTATTTAAATATAATTTTAATTTTATAAATTTAAAAAATAATCAAAAGTTGAATTATGTCTTTTTGGTCATTTTAATGCTAAATACATCTACATGGATATACTAACTTGTAAAACAAACAAACATACACCCAACTGTTCCATCTAGATGTATTATCTAACATGGAAACAAATAACATCCAACTGCTCTATCTGGATGATGCATTTAGATACAACATCTGGATGGAGTAGCTAGATGCACACACATACATGACCTTCAAGGTTTGTGATAGTAATTATTTTTGACGAACCAATTTGTTTTTGTCATAATGTGAAGTTAAGAGTCCAACTTGTTTTAGTCAACAAAGAAAGTTCTTCCATTTTTTCTCAAGTTGTTATGCACATCTAGTTTTTTTTTTTTGTCGTCAAAAGGATTTATTTATTGATACATGATCATATTTATATTACAAGGTACAGAAGAGTAAGATTATGGGTCAGAGTATTAACATCAAAAAATTGAGACCTGAAACACACGATTCAGTGATCAAAATATGTTTGTAGCAGTAGCGATGGCAAGTAGTAAACTAGTTAATTAATACCCATCTATCAAAAGGTAGTTTTTTTTTATTGTGGTTAATTCCTCCTCGAGTGCTTCTTAGGCAGAGGATGAAGATCACCATTTGGGAGGGAGAAGCAAGGTTGAGAACTCTCACCATCTTCTCGGATGACTTGTGTACTATCTTCGTCAATATCCATGGAGTTGTGCGAAAATGAAGCGTATGAGTATTGTGAAGGAGAGGAAGATGACGATAAGTTGTTCACCTACGATACCTGAGGAATTTGCTGTATTGGAATCGTCGGTATAGGCTCTTGCGACACTGTAACACGCGGTGGAATCTCAGGAGCATGATGAACCGGATTCGCCACATGATGATGCCTAACAGCTCCAGAAATGGTGTTGTTCTGATTAGGTGGGCTAGCCGGATGAGGCTCTTATTGAGTGTGAGTAGCTTTTCCTGCCCATGGTATATGAGGTGGAAAGGGACATACATTAGTATCATACAAGAGCCGCTGACAGTTAAGATAGAGCATGTGAAGATTTTCATAGGCAAAACGAAGTAATGCTGTATCTCCGTCCTCGAACAGAGTGTAGCAGAAGAACCTAATATGACATTTTATACGTATCCGAATGCGAGCTCGAACCATCGCTGGCCGAAGCAAAGTAGTGGGTTGGTAATCTGTGACAAGCACTTTGCCTAAGACATGTCCAATGACACGAATGGTTATGTCGGAGATATACAGAAAAGGAATACCACGAAGTATAACCCAAAGGTCAATCGTGGTAAGGAAATTAGGTGGAGGGTTCTGATGCCAACGACGGAAGGTGATAAACTATCCGTTAAAAGTGACTGGTTGACGTCGCAGACCTGAGAGAAGATCAAGTTCATATCGGAAGAGGAACTGAACAAAATTACCATTGATAATACGTACATGAACACGTCGAACAAGTCCCTATACTCGCGGGAGAGTCTCAATGAGATTTCGTAAGTTCTGCAATCAAGGATTCAAAGGCTTTCCGATAAGACTTAAATGGTTACGAGCAAGGGTATCAGCAAATGCTTCACATGTAATTAACAACTCAGGATCATCCCTTCCAAGCTCGAACTGTGACAGCTCTTCCTAAATTTCGTTATCCATTATAGTGTGAGAAAGTTTGTCAAAAAATCCATTAACTAAAAATCATTGGCTTTTATAGAGAAAACAACGATGAGTAATGGTTATGCGTTGTCATCTACGTAAGCCAAATTCAATCCACGAGCCAGCTGGAATTCCAACAATGAGGGATAACGACACATGTGCACTGAGAATTCCTTAAAGGACGAAATCAAAGTCGGTTATTGCAGATCAGAGATGGATAAAGGCTTTAACCTTAATAAGAAGAAAGAAATAAAATGGGTTACAACAAGAGCCCAGAAGAAGATAACTGTAAGCCCAACAAGAGACCAGTGAGAAAGAGTCTTCGACATATGAGTAATATGAATTTTTTTTATTAAGGATGTACTATACCATGTTGAAAGTTCAAACTAAGCACATGACGTAACCAATTAGAGGAGCCATGAGCCAAGTATCTGTGCCTAATATTTTCTCTTGTCACACTGCGAGCAATAGCAGATGTAGGTATATTGACTAGGAAATTGGTACAATAAAAAGATATAGATTGAAATGATGTGGAGACGTGTTTAATAGTAGATAACAAGCCTCGAAAAGCCAATTTTCCTATTATCCACCCCAATTTCTACGGATGAAATATGAAGGTTGGTTAGATCATGAAGGATGTATAGGAGGAAACTTAGATTGGCCTCTAACAGTGATCTCGCCGATGGAAAACAATTTCGAGAATGGAAAAGCACTTCAACTATGTGGTTACGAAGAATCCATGCAGCTCCAAAATGAGAAGAACTATTAATCTAGGAGACATAAATTACATGATACGAAACCAACCCGGTGAGGTTTCCAGGTGGAAAGTGGAAGTAGGGAAACTGAGGAGCGTGGTTTTGAAATTTGAGATTTTTGTTATGAAAGCCAAGCCATGGCTTCCGATCTGGCCTCATTGACAAGGTGGTTAAGGTTCTCAAGTTTACCCCCAAAAGCTAACTTATTACGAGATTTCCAAATAGTCCAAATGATCCATGGGAGAGAATGGCGAATGGCAAAAGGAACGTGGCGATCATGTAAGATTTCAAACAGGAAATTGAAGTTGTCATGAATGTATAAAGAAGAGAAATCATTTGGAGGACGAGGCACCTATGCTAAAGCCCAAATTTGTCTGACAACATCACAGGAGAACAACATGTGGTTAATGGTTTCAGGTTAGATTTTACAGATCGTGCATATGTCATTGTCCAAAATGTGATGATGACAGAGGGAGCGACGCACAACTAGGGCTCCAGAAAGAGCACGCCATATAAAAAGTTTCAGTTTGGAAGGGGCCTGAAGACTCCAAATTTGTGTCTTTGATTTAGAAACTATTATCGGAGGGGAAACAGTGGATAAAGGTGTGGTTCGAGAAGCTAACCAATTACCACTCTTTACAAAGTATGAGCCAAATTCCGTGTAAGCCCATTTCTCGGAGTCATTCTCAAAAAAGGATGGAGTGATTGCCGAATGCCTTTGACATCTCTAGGGTGGAATAAGCTATTTAGTTTGTCCGTGTTCCACCAATGATGTTCCATGAGATCAGAATCCTTGAGATTGACATTATACAGTACATTCTTGCTGACTGGGGGACATGGAAATTTGTCAAATATCCATTTTTCACACCAAAAAAACGTTGAGAGGCCATTTCCTATGGTTATCATTAATCCACATTGAGGAGTTAATGGCCATGTAATATGCTTTTCCATGCATAAAATGGTCGGGGTCCGATGGGGTTAGAGAGGAAATCACTCTTCCTAAAATATCGGGATTTGTAAAAACAATATAACAAGGAGTTTGGTTGTGAGAGTAGCTTCTAAGCATGTTTAGCAATTAAAGCTTGATTGAAAGCTTCAATGTCCCTGAAGCCTAATCCTCCCTCATATTTGGGTTTACAAGGAGTAGACCAAGCTACCCAAGGGATTATCACATGCATGCCATCAAAAATTGGACATCGCACTTGTGAGTTTCCTGTATTGGGATTTGGGAAGATGAAAACAGAACATGACATATACTGAGAGAGCCATGGCGATAACCTGTGACAAAGTTTCTTTTCCTCTTAATGATAAGAACTTAGAGAACCATGAAGTGGAGTGCTTCGTTAGTGACTTGTGAAGAAAGTTCTAAAGATTCTTTTTGGAACCTTGAAAAAAATGAGGTAAACCCAGATATTTTCCAGGGCCTTAATCGAAAGATGTTCCAAAGAACGCCTTGATTTCCAATTTGGAAGAAAATGTCACCTTGTTACCAAAAGAGAGGCTTGAATTTTGAAAGTTTATACATTGACCTGATGCTTCGGTATAGATTTGAAGCGCAGATGCCAAAGCATGATATTCAGAGGGATTTGCCTTACATGAAATGAGACTATCATCATCAAAAAGTAAATGTTGTACTCCAGGTCCTTGTTTATGCAAACGAAGAGGTGATATTGACTTGTTTTGAACCCGTATATTCATATCGTGAATCAAAGCATCCGCTACAAAGAATGAAAAGAAAAGGTGACAGAAGATCACCTTGTCTTAATCCATGCTGAGGTGATACATGTCCATGCGGAGAGCCATAAATTAAAATAGAATAGGAGACGGAAGAAACTGAGTATAACACTGAATTCACCCACTGGCTATCAAAACCTAGTTTAACCACCAATTGATGGAGAAAAGACCATTCAATTTGATTATATGCTTTTGACATGTCCGTTTTGAGAATCACAAAATCCGATTGTACCAAAGGATTGGATAGAAGGGCATGGTACATTTCATGTGTAATCAATATATTGTCAAAAATCAATTTACCAGAGACAAAGCGTCTTGCGTTTCAGAGATGATATGTAGTAACATATTTTATAGTCTTGAAACTGTAACTTTAGACAAGGTTTTATAAAGGACATAGCATAACTGATTGGACGAAAATCAATCATGGGTTGAGCATTTCTGACTTTTGGAATCAAGGAAATATACGTGAAATTCCATTCCACCGAAAAAAAGACATAAGAGAAAGCTTGATTAATCTCAGTACATATGCACATCTAGTTTATTATACTCTCATTATTTCAAAATTAAAAATAATAATAAAACAAAGAATATTTTTGATAATAATAATAGAATAACTTTATTATGAGAAAAATGTGAAGAATAGTCCAATATAATGAGTACCTACCACCCATACGTTCATCGTATATGAAGTATGATACATTCTTAACTCGCATTCGTGCACATACATTACACAACAAGGTATGCGTGTTTAGATATAATTAGGTTATATTATAAAGTTTAATGTATCTTAATATATAAAATCTTTGTTGTAGGAAATTTGATTTTCTGAATACTTCACATAGATTAGGAAGACTATAAATGTTTAATAATTTATCTTTCTTCTATGATTAATTACACTGAAAGTAAAGTAGAGTATCAATTTAGGTGCTGTCTAATAGCATTACTAGTTATACTTTTTTTTTATCAACAATTACATCAATAAAGTTTGATATATAGCTAAATTGCTCCAACTAATACAAAATGAAATTTGAACTCATTATTTAGTGTCAAAATAGATCTGCAGTAAGTCAACTGAATAATTTGATTCTTAGTCATTAGTTGTATTTTTTAATGAATTAGTTTTCGTAAAATCAAAATATATTATTTAATATATATTTTTAACATTGATGTATTATTTATCGTACAGAAAATCAATATTTTAGAAAAATAATTCTTAGAAAATCAAATTTTTTTGAAAGAGAGGTAGTATTAATTATTAGACTAGAAGGAATTGTCTTCTATTAACACGAACACGGTTCGAATACGCAGCCCACGTGGCAATGTATAAGCAGTTTGGTGTTTTAATCAAAGGAAAAAGAAAGAGTTTAGGATTTGTTACTTTTTTAGGATTACGTCAAAAATTAATGCTTTATATCGGAGGCTTTTTGCTATGTATTAGTAATCAGCTTTTATAGAAAGTAATAAGTTTGAGAAGAAGGGCATCGTTTGTTTAGCAATGCTCTCGTGTCAGCTTTTGTGTCGTTGTCTCTTTTGCCTTAGGCATCTCCAAAGAGAAACTTAAGTTGTTCATACTTCAAATTTGAAATTTTTTATTTTTTCTCTAAAGGTATACTTTATATTTAAAGTTTTTGGTTTTGTATATAAATGAAAAAGTTCAAAATTTACTATCTCTCACATCTATGAAGCCTATATGAATTTATGCATTTTTAGGACTAAAACCTTCCTACGTAACTTGTCGGTCATGATAAAGTTACTCTAACGTCATCTTCTGTTCATCCACGCTCAATCCTTATGCAAAACCATATCAAAAAATTATTAAAACAAAATACTTCAATCTAGGATATAAAGGACATTTTCATCTTCTTCACTGTTCCAAATTTTTCACAGACCCATCATCACTCTTTCCTCTTACTAAACTTCCTCATTAAATCTTCTCTCCCTCTTCTCTCTGCGCGAGTTGGTGCTCACAACACTCCTTCATTACTCCGGTAACGAATTTTCTCCACACACATTTAGAAATGTTGATTTTTGGCAACACATTCCACCATCTCCTACGAATCAATTTTCTCCTTTTTAATATTTTTTCTTTTCTTTTGTGTTCGTTAAAGGCTTCGTTTTTTCTCCTAAGTTTTGTTCATTATGCTTTGTTTAGTGCTTTTTATAATTTTTCGTTCAAGAATAATGTTTAAAAGCTTTGAGTTTATGTTCCCTCGTTGGTTGGCCATAAGTGTGTGTAGGGTCTGTTTTATTTCCTCTTTAATTAGGCGTTTAAGGTGGTGGCCACTCGATTAGCTATTTGATAGTGTTTAATTTATAGAATAAGTCCTTAGTTTAGCTGCTATAATTGTGTTTAACCGCTAAACATTGACCCGCAACCATTTATACCCGTTTCGTTTTTGTTATCTGCTGCACTTTCATGTATCTATCAACTACATCTATCCGTAACTGCCAAAAGTTGTTTTACCTGTAACATACACTATTCATACATATACCGTTTATAGACCATTGCACTGCATCCATCTATGCTCGTTTCATTTTTTTATTCGATACACTTCTAATTAGCAATTACACTTACCCGCTAAAATCTGTAAGGTGAGATACACTATTCATACATATACCGTTTGTAAACCATTTCACCGCTTCCATCTATACATGTTTCGTTTTTTTATTTGATACACTGCTAGTTACCAACTAAATCTACACTTACCGGCTAAAATCCATTTTGGTCAGATACGTTGTTCATATATATACTATACAATTTGTAACACCGACTGCTTTGCTCTGTCATTAGTCGTATCCGCTACTTTCATATTTGCCAATTACATGTTTTTATCATGCACCGATTGCCACTATTTGTATCCTTGTTTTACTAGTCTCGTAGTTTGTTATCCGCTACATTCTCACTTATCATATACATACATTGTTACTCGATACATTGTTTTAACCGCTGCTACAAATGTTATCAACTAAGTTCTGTGAAAACCTTGGTAACTGATACTTCTAATATTACAATTGTCTTTCATTTTAGCCTTTAAGTCTATACTCTTTTACTTACTATTTTACTTATCAAATTAATATCATGAAGTTGCCTACTGTTCTAAAAACATTTTGATATTTTTTTCCTATAGAATGGGTCATGGCAAGCTCCCCAAATGCATTATTGCTGAAGGTCACGACTCTCTAGGTGACCATGTTAATACTTACCAAAAACTTAGAACACTCAAGCTTTGTATGTGGTGCGCTTGCTTAGCAGATACAATATATATTATTAGTTACTTAAATGATTAGCGGATACAAGCAAGCATATCAGGTACCTGCAATATTAGCGTGTATTGCGCTCGTATATTTGATGTCTCTGTTACTCGTTATTTATTTAACACTAGATGTTGTAGCAGATAAATCATACACACGACAAACACATATAGTTGGTATATTGTGTACGTAAACCGTAACAGTACTTGTATCACATATATATTTTTGTATCAAGTAAATGTTGTCAATACTACAATGTAATAATGTGGTGCACTTACTTAGCAGATACAATACATATTATTAGTTACAAAAATGATTAGCAGATACATAATTATGTGGATGCTTCATAGCCTGGAAAATAATTTGCTTGCTCGTCCTTTATTACCAGGTAACACAAACCATTACGAGTACAAAAAATAACAATGATTTGTGTTACCGTAGCATTTTCAGCCAACATACACCGAACAACTAGTAAAAAATATAAATTGATAGCTGCTAAGTAACTGGGTATCCTCTATCTATATTATTGTATGTTCTTGTCCTTAGTAGCCTCTGGACATTGATTACCATATCATTGTCTCGGATACATTTTGTTTTACCGAACTATGTACCTTGTACCTTCACTCTAAATACATCATTTCCATGTTTAATTACCCACTAAATTCTCCAACCATTTTCTCTTTACATGTCATTTTCACATCTTACCACCATGCTCCATATCATACCTAGTAGCAGTACTCTTACCCTTTTATCGATGCTCTCACATATATTACCCGCTAACTTTCTCCTTCATTTTCTCTATACTAGTTAGGTTTAGTTCTCATGTACCCACACATTTTATTACCGCACACCCATCTTCTATAAGCCTTACCAATTTTGCCCACCATCTTTTATTATAATGTAACCATACGTAACTATAGGTTATCTCGTACATCACTTATTATCCTATCAAGTACTTTTCATTCATCTTGACTGACACATCATACAAGGTTTCTATCCGATACAAAACTACATTAAAGTAATTTTGTGCGGTAACACAAGATGTACCTGATAAACGTTAATAACATGTAATAATACTTTTCCTCACAATTATGTGTTCTCTTATAACAGCAAATGGTACTATTATCTTATATTAGTATGGTATTCTTGTGTAATTGTCACAACTCTATTAGACACAACTTTGCCACCTATCTCACACAACAGGAATTCACATTTTTTTTAACAAAAATATCTTTCATTAGGCGAAGGATTAATGTGTCATTTGTCACAAGGGCCCATGTGTAGTTTCTTAATATCAAAAGTAGAATGTATACTTTCTAAGTTTCAATTTCTCTTTTGTATACTTGGCTAATTCACTCATTTATTAAAACCATAAAACTTTTATAATTAACTTGAAAACATACATTTACAAATACCATTAATTAATAAAACATTTCATTAAACATAAAATTACACAATAATTAGAAATTATTGATTTACTAAAAAAGAGTGCAACAACTAGAGTTAAAAGTTATGAGATGGCTGAATTACGTTTGCAAAATCAAGCAAAAAAATTAGCTTTGAAAGAAATGCAAAAGGAAAGTAGAATATTGTTAACAAATTTAGGCTCTATCCATGATAGTAATACACATGAGTTTATTCGATCTGAATGAGCAAGAATCATACAAAAAAGAAAGAAGAAGAACAACCTTCGGTTACACCAAATTTATATGGACAATACTTTGGTGAACTTGGAGGTTCGTGACCAAATCTACCTGAATATTAGTATTATTGTACTCTTTTATTTGTGTAAGTTATGTACTCTTGTAATTTGATTTTTCTTTGTTATTTTATTTTGTAAATTTGCTTAATGTAATATTATTGTTGTGTTATATTATTTTTTATATACAAAAACTACATATATATGCATGCATATAGAAAAGTTATCAAAACTATATGCATATATAAAATATGAGTGATTTGCTAGAATAGTGCTAGAAAATTGTGAAATTATTAAAATAGTGCTCATATTTCAAAATTACTTAAATAATGTTGAAAATTTTTTAAAGACCAACTTGTCCTTTTTTTCTTTGTAAAAAATAAAATATTTACAAAAATACCATTAATGATATCTGCAGCGACGAAAAATAAATCTCCGGGTAATAAATCTACAATACATGGTAGATTTAATGTTTCTGGGCAGATATGTTTTGCTTTATGTAGAGTTATTTTGTTTTGGCAGATTCATTGTTACATTTATTTTGATAGTGTAGTAGATTTATTTTGGCAGATTAATTTTACCGTTTTGTAAATTTGTTTAATCTAATGTAGTCGATTTTTCCTACCCATAGATTTAAATTTGTTCGCAGATTTAATTTCATACAGCAGATTTTTTTTTTGCATATTTATGTTATGTGTTGCCGATTTATTTTCTGTTAGCAGATTCATTTTTATTTTGTAGATCTTATGTTCAATGTAGCCGATTTATTTCAAATTGGCAGAGTTGTTTTTTGCAAATTTATTTTGTAGTGTTGCAGATTTATATTTGAGTTGTAGATTTATTTTCAATTAGTAGATTTGTTTCCATATATTGAAGATTTGTTTTGAAATTGATAGATTTGTTCTTGTAGATCTTATACTCAGTGTAGAAGAGTTTTTTTTGGTAGATTTATTATTCTAGTGTTACAGATTTTTGAGTGTAAATGTTCATACGTAGTGTTATAGATTTATTTTAAGTTTTTAACTTACAAATTGTAAATGACGATTTTGCTCTTGAATTAATGAGGCTTGCATATTCTTCTCCAAACCACAAAATGATGGCGTCTCCTACCTATAAATCACAATTTTTTTCTTTCATGTGTTCTCTTTTTATATTTCTCATCATTTATCAATGGATCATATTGTTTTAGTGTGTGGGAGTTGGAGATTTGAGAAGATTATATATCAAATTTAAGCTTGTGACACCCAATTCCCAAAGCTCAGGTGATCACAATTATCAAATATATATACAGTCATACATAGCTCATTTAAACCTTCAAAAAAAATCAAATTTCTGTGTTTGATTTCATTCCCAAGATATCCATTTTTTTTCCTTATTCTCGTGCATGTATCTAAACTAACTAACGTGCACATAAATATCATTATGGAGAAGAATTCATTACTATTACATATTGTTGCTACATACTATAAATCTAAGGGTCCAATAAAATAAAAAGAGATTGTTGATTAGATTCTATTACACACATACGTGCATGAGAGGAAGAGTCTAAGTAAAATGATAGAATACAACGAGAGTCCAATGCACCTCATAGCAGATCTTATTTTTACAAAGCCTTTTTATTCGTGAATGCTGAAACCCAAAATTTTTTGGTAATTATTGCTACTCCAATCAATCATCTAAGAAATAATATGACCCTGCAGCCTTCTGCTCTCTGTCTTTGAGTGACTCTAATTTGTTAATCCTTGGCCTGAAGTAAGTCGGATCCCCTCTGAATGTAATATTCAGGTGCTGTAAATATAAAAACAACATAACATGTTTGTTATGTAAGACTAGGACCACTAATTCAGATTGCTAAAGAACCAAAAAGTTACTGCTTCCAACAGTGTCACAAATTGGTCTGGAACATGTTATGCAACTCCTTTGATCGGTGCTTTTATCGCCGATGCTTATCTCGGCCGATACTGGACCATCACTTCGTTCGTCGTCACCTACATATCTGAAAATGATGTGGTCAGGTTTTACCTTAAATAATCTACTGCAAGTGCACAACAATGAAGTAGTAGTACTTAAGGATCGTATCCACGAAAAACCAAGTTTGCACTTTTGACTATCTATTCTATTTCAAGCTATACCAAATCGATATTAGTAATGAAAATCTAACAACTTAAACAGTTTGCAATTAATAATAAGACATCAGACATTTGGGTATTCATCAGGAAACATGAATCTAATCAGGGAAATTCTTCAGGAAACTAAAGCTCTGTTCTCGACTTGAACATAAAGGTCTAACAAGTCCTCTTTCCTGGCACTTATCACTCAATTTAGCAACCTAGAAAATCCTAACTTTCGTTGGTCTTAGCGAAGCAAATAGGCTTTACCGAATGGGTTCAATTATCCACAATTCACTCTAACTATCAACTGTCGTTGGCTAAAATCAATTGCTCATCTAAACTAGTTCTGGTTATTAACAAACTTTTGGAAGGCTAACAACCTAGATTCATAAACTGGTTGATCAGGCTAATCTAAGCTTTAAGCAAGAGTTTAGATGGAAAATTTCTAACAATCAATCCTATTTAATCTCCAATCATCGATTCCTAAATCCCTAGAATCCCTAAACCTGACAAGAGATCTACTCAGACATAATTGAAACAGAAACAGAAATCATGGTAGAAGAAAACATGAAATTGCAATAGAATAATTAAAAAGGGTTCGGAAATTCTTCTCAAGATGTGAAGGAATTCTTTCCCCTGCTTACAAAAGCTAAAATTGCTGTAAAAAGGTCTTCCTAAAGTCTGCTGTCTCTCAAACGAAATAAGAAAAAGAGTATTTATATGCTCTAAAACTTGCAGGTACAAAACAGAAAAAATTAGGTTATCTCTCGTGGCTTCACTAATCGATCGATCAATCACTGATGAGAGGTTGATCTCCCACATAGCTTGGTTGATTCATAAGGTCGAGCATTGCTTCTGGTGTTGATGTGATCGATCGATCATGAGATGTGAGGTCGATCAACAGGTCGAGCGCTGCTTCAGCTGAAGAGAGTGATCGATCGAGCAAGGGGTTGATCGATCGAGCAAGGGGTTGATCGATCGATCATCACTCTTTTGCTGAAAATCCAAAATTGCTCCAAATCCTTCCAAACGAAACTCCACGGGTGTAATCCAAATTCTTCTCGTGTTCCACCTGAAAAGACTCTAAAATGCAAAAAAAGACTCTGAAAATAAGCGAATTAATGTGCTCAAAACCGATAAAAATTGAGGTATATCAATTCCCCCAGACTAAGCTTCTTGCTTGTCCTCAAGCAAAGAAAGAAAATTCGACGGGAAGACTTTGCACATTATTCTCTCAGTAAACCAAATTGACCTGTCAGAATCGAGACCACCTTGTACTTCTCCCAATCTTAGCAACTATCCCAATTAAACTCCATAATCCAAAAGAGTGACTCAGATACACCATACCAACTTCCTAATACATCTAGGTGCGGTCTCATCAAGGGGATATCGATCAAAGGACATAAGAATTCCTCTCCAAATTCTCAAGACTACCTTTAGTATGAGTTCACCGGAGTCAAAGCCGTCACGAGAGAGGAAGTGTTGATGAATTTTTGTAACCCTAGAAAAGTTGAAAACGATGAACTATTTTGATACCGTAAGTTTTAATCAGTAATTATTCATTTTTTTTCTTTTTTGTTTTTTATTCTGTCTTACGAAAATTCTTTTTGTTGTCAAAAGAATTAGAATCATAAACTAAATCTTGAGGTTTTATGTCTTTTTACACTAAAATTTTAACCTTCATATTATAGAGCATTATTTGAGTAATTATGCTATATTCTAGCATTATTTAAGTAATTATCTCATAAAATATTTATATATATTATGGATTTTAGTCTAAACATCAAAATTACTCAAATTATTTTAAGATATAAAATTATAGGGACTAAAATGCAAATAAAAATAAGAAACTTCAAATTTGAAATTTTGAATAGTAAAATTTCAATTATAGAGTGTCACTATTCAAAACTTCAAAATTTGAAGTTTTAGAGTTTCATTTGGAGGATGCAAAGAGTCCTTTAGAGATGCTCTAAGGCCACTTTAACCGTCACCATAAATGACTAATTAAGATTTCCTAGTTAAATGTGGTAGACAGTAGAAATTTGGGCAATTGATAAAGTTTGATCTAAAGTCTGCTAAAATTAGAGTTAGGTAAAATTTAAATCATTATATAATACCAAACTAGATCAAAATTAAGCAAATGAACTATCTATTTTTTACAACAAATTATGTATGACTTGTTGGTACATCAATTATGCATATAAACTTTGTAACTATTTACTACTAGTGCAATTTTTAACATTGTAATTTGCTATCTACATAATTTTTTTGTTTACTCTAAAGATTGCAAGACAAAAGGAGTATTAAACTAGGGAAGGTGGAAATTTAAATACTTAGCATAATATCGATAAATGAACAATATGAACTTATTTTCACATCCCAAAAAAAAACTACATTAATTTATTTTCAGCTAATATCATTAATTTTTATTTTTATTTTTTCGTTACTAAATTGTTATGTAACCGTTGGTCAGAATTTTTTTTTCTAAAAACAAAGACCTTATAACTCCTGTGTTTTTGTAATTTTATCCTTTATTAACAAAAAAAAAAGCCTACAAAATAACAAATTACATTTAATATAAACATCTGTTACGATTATCAAAATTTTGAAATTTTTTTATATATTATATACTAAATTCAAATTCTCATATCAGATATATCATTATAAAAACTTTTTTGGATTTCATATAAAAGTTAGATTATGTATCTTCAATATTACGAGAAAAATTTATATTTATGAAGATAAAAGGTAAAACTTTGACCAAAAAAAAAAAAAGGTAAAATAAAAATAAACAAAAATAAAAATATACCATCAATTAAAAAAGGGAAAAAGTTGATTAAACTTCAAACTTACAAAAAGAGGTAGATTAAACACTTAACTCACTCGGCTCCAAATTCTTCAAACTTTTAGTTGACTTTCAAAATAAACCTCTAATTTTGTGTTGACCACTCAGTTTTACCCTATCGTTAACTCAACTAATGGAAATCCTTAATCATGTTTAGTGCCGTTAGATAAAACCCCTTTTCATGAAACTATGCGTAATGTTATTCTAGATACTGAATTTTGTGCAAAGATTTCTGATTTTGGTTTGACTATGGAGCAAGATAAAGAGTGATGCTACCATTGGAATTGAGCATTCTTTATTTTTGGCGAGTAATATAATGGGTGTTGGAATTAGCTTCAGGTTTTCAGCTATGATTGAAGACATTGCACTTAATGATGTAACAAGTTTGGGAAACTCACTTAAGTGCATGAAGGATGACAATATCATGGGCATCAACGAGACAGAACAAGAGTGGGCTGTTATAATCAATCTTGCTAAGGTTATTGGTGTGCTAGTTCATAAGGACAAGATCTTTGTTAGCTATATTCTGGGTACAAAGGGAATGACTAAGGGTATGGTTTCAATGCTCACTCTATTTAACAATACAACTAGTTGTGTGGACCAAAACGCATGAAGGGAAAGAAGAGCTTTTGCTGTTTACGTGGTGCCATTGCTTAGAAAGGCCTGTGAGTTTATGGATCTGCATAAGGATCATGGAAAGAAGGAAGGGTTCATTGAAGCCATAGATGCCGAGTTGATAGGGATTATGTGTAAGGTGCTGGTTAACGAGGAGGAAGATTGACTGTCAAGACGATTGTGAAATGCCATATTGGAGGTGAAATCTGAGTTTTGCAAGGTGGAGTCTCAGGAAGTGTTTAGAATTAAAGAGTTTAACATGGATCTCTTTAGGAAAGGTCATGAAAACCGTTGAGAGGTTTCCACCTCTTTGCTAAGAGGAAAACACTACATGACTTAACAAGCTGACTTGGAACAGATTGTCAGCAAGACTCAAGAATTATCGGGAATGATATGAAATAGATATTTTGCAATGTTTATCAGGGTACAAGGGCCACACAAAAGAAGAGAAGATCGAAGAGAGGAGAGCTAGGTTTTAGATTTGGGATTTTTGTTTCGACATTTTTAATCTGTTTATCCTTAGATTTTTCGTCAGTTTTAGAGATAACTTAAACGCATAATTTTATTAAACAGGGCTTCATTAACGGCACCAAACGGGGTTAAGAATTTTAGTTAGCGACGGGATAAAACTGAGTGGTCAATGCAAAATTTAAGGGTTATTTTGAAAGTCAACTAAATGTTTGAAGATTAATTTGGAACCGAACGAGTTGAGTGTTTAATCGACCTTTTTTTGTAAGTTCGAGGTTTAATCGACTTTTTTCCAAGTAAAAAACCAAACAATAATAATAATCGAGTATATATATATATATATATATACTCCCTCCGTTTCAATTTAAGTGTCATTCTAGTTTTTTACACACAATTTAAGAAGGGAAATTGCAATGGATGTCATGAAAAGTTTTTGTATTTAGTTTGTAGGGGAGGGCTAAAATCGTAAGCCACTGTCTCAAATTTTTTGACTGTTTTGCCCCTATAATCCAACAATCAAAAAATTATATTTTATTAGATACTGCTTGAAACTTACTATATCTACTCTCAAAACAAAATAAAAAAAAAAATTTATTTTCTCTCTCCTTTAGTCTTTCGCCATTGTCGTTCTTCCTCTTTTCTTCTTCATTTGTTTCTCTGATTCTCCTCAAGACTCTCAAGCAGTTTCCATTACTATCATTTCTCCTAACTTATCTTCCAATATCGTCGTTCGGCGTCAAGGAATCATAACGTCGCATCAAAATCCTAGATCGAACTAGGTACGAGAGTTTACTCTCATTCCCAGCTTTTTATGTCACTAGTTCTTTTATTGATCTCATGTTCAAACCAAATTTCATTTAGTTAGGATTTATGTTTTCTGTAATTACTCATTTTTGCTCCCCAATTCATGTGTTAGAACACAAGAAGTTTACGAGTTAGCATCTTTTTAATTACTGTGTTCAGTATCTTGTCGTGGATGGGTGTTGTGTGTTTTCTATTTTTCAGCTTCTTAATTAGGTGATTTTGATGAATTTTTGGATTTGGGAAAAACTAAGTGATAAATATGTAGTTGCAAATTTTTTAGGCGATTTTCGCATTTGTGAAAGTGTGAAATTATGCAAAATTTTTAGATTTTTCTAACATTATGATTTTGCAAATAATGTTTTTGTTAAATCTGAACCTGGAAGTTTTGCAAATAATTCTAGACCTGCTTGGAGCCTTCTTGGTTATTGTTGTTCTGTTGATTTTCACTTAGTTAAGCACCATTTTTCGATGTATTCTCACAAATGTTGTCAAACTTGCATAAAGTAACCAACTCTACAGTTTCTTGACTTGTTAGATGCCTTTCTATGTGCAAAAATCATTGTTTGAGTACCATCATCCACAATTAGAAGCAGTTGAGAATGAATCACCAGCGACTGAAATTTTGCAGCTGTCCAATGGCACAGTATTAAGTCTTCTGGACTCGTATTTACAGTTAACAATATATTTTACACCTATTTTGGACTCAGGAGCCTAGTGAGACCAACGTAAGTACTTTTGCATTTTTTCGGTGGAAGCATTGGTTGCATTTAACTTTGTATGTTGCATATCCACAAAGTTTTTGCATTTTATTATTTAGTTTGCACCTTCGCAGCCAATGGTATTCCCACTTGGCCACTAACTCTGACCCGCATAATGGAGACCCTTAGGATTCCATCAACACTGTAAGTTCACTTCCACCATTTGTTTGCGGATAACTCATATTTATAGTTAACAATATATTTTGCACCTATTTATATATTTTGCACTTATTCAAATGTTTTGCACCTATTTTATGTTTTGCACCTATTTATATGTTATAGTCCATCATATCACTGGAACATGTTGTCCCGAAGAAGAAGACCTGATGTTGTCCGATGAAGAAACCGACGAGAAGGTCGATCACATGTTGCAGATGATTCAGGAAAGTGCGAAGAGATGGACAAGCTTAAGTACCACTGCAAGAGATTGCTCTCTGTGTTTGTACAAAATAACCTGGTGACCATTTAGTGTTATGCTTATTTATATGTCATCTACTGTGTAAGCGTGCTTCATTTTGTAAACTCTTGTCCTTTTTTACCTAACATCTTTTTCACATAATTTTGCAGCTAATATATACATTTCCAGCTAACAAATACATTTGCATCTAACAAATAATTTACCCACGAACTTTGTATATTAACTGCTAAATCTGTTTGGTCAATAGACTTTAGAACTAGGTAAGTGTTATCTAGATAAAATACAAGAGCGTTGTGCATGAAGTGTAGCCAGACTTTACTTTCCAACCGGTAATACGATAAGTGAGAACTTGACATATATAATTTACTCCTTGTCTGTGCCCCCAACTCCTGTATAGCTTCGCTGAGACTGTCTTGTGTTTGCGTGTTCTCACTTGGAACCTCATATCTTTGTTACCATACCCGTTCATATTATTTTTGCAGCAACTTTATACATTTTCATCTAACAAACTATTTTACAGCTATGATATAACTTACCGACAATTCCTCCCTTTCTTCCCGTTACATCCATAACTTGATGATTGCTATAGGAACTTCAAACATGTTTCTTCTCTTCTTGATTTACTATGTTTACCCTTCTCTCAGCTTTGCGTGTTCTCATTTCCAAACACCTGATTTTCTTATTCATGTTACCTGGTCTTATTATTTTGCACAAACTATATTTATTTACATTCAACATGCAATTTTACTGCAACCACACAATTTACCGCAAATACAAATTTTGTCGACAAATTATTAGTTTTTGGTTTGATACTTGTTTTCCGTAAACTCACCATCATCTTCTTCATGAGTGTCTGAAGCACACCTTCGACCCTAGCTAAAGTTCTTGTTAAAAATTTAAGAAAATTAAACGGTTATGCAAGGGCAAAGTCATCAAGAGTTAGAACCCCAAAAAACACTGAAGAAATCACAACCCTAGTACAAGGCTTCGGTTCCGTAATGAAATCTATAAATACAATCCGTCTTTACCAGATTTATAATCTAATCCTGAAAGATTTCCAGAAAAAAAATCACCAATTTTAATTTTACTGAAATATCGAACAATGAAACCAGCAAATCACTCTTCTTCAATATAAATGTTGAAACCCAAATATAAGATGTCATTATCAGAGTAATTTATGATCCTCAAAGCTTCCAAAATCCAATTCCCTAATACCAATGTCAATGATTTCTCCGAAAATCAAACAAACAAAAACTCTCTTCGTTGCAATTTTGTGGCGGTCATCATCGATTCACACTCTCAAAAACTTTTAACCGATAATTATTTCTATATCGGTTAAACTACATAATAGACTGATATACTCCTTTTGCAATTAGCTGTATTATTAGGTGCAACCGGTGTGGCCACAAACGCTTCTTCATCAGCAGCAGGAGATTTTCTCTGTATCTCGACATTAATTGCTCTTCTATTCCTTACAGAGGAAGTGTATCTTCTGTGGGTCATCTCAAATCCTTCGTGGGCCATCAAATATCTCTCTTAGATTGCTCTCTCAAAGTTAATATTGTATATCCACCCATATGGTCCACTGTCATTTGTTGAATTATGAAAATGTTATGTTAGATAGTTAATTAGTTTCTGTATTCATGTTATTGCCTTAATTCTCCCATTTAAAAAATGTTCAATTTGTCTATAGTACCCTTATTAATTAAGTTTATTTATAATTGTAATATCACTTATTTATTTTATGTACCTGTAAATTTTACGTATAAAAATCTATAAAGAACAAATTATGTAAATAACTTTTCATTTTATCTTATTCATTTTGTTTTAAGAGAGTAGCCATTCTTTTCCTGAACAAATTATATAAAAAGTTTACAATAAACATAGAATTTTTAAAGTTACATGTAGTGTTGACTACATTGGAAAATGAAAGAGAAACTAATTAATTATTTATTTGACTTGTGAGATGTATTGTCCATCGAGATTGTTAGAGCAACATTATCGGTGATGGGTTTCTAATATTTAAAATAATAATATAATTTTAATTATTAATTTTAGTTAATATCATATTCAATCACATTTTGCCAAGTGTTAAGCAAGAAACGTTTCTCCTCTTCTCTTCTACTTTTTTAAACTTTTCTAAATTTTATTGTTTTTATATTAGTAAGAAACTGTAGTCTTATACAATTTCTATTATTTAATTNTAGTAAGAAACTGTAGTCTTATACAATTTCTATTATTTAATTGTTTTAACTCAAAATATCTTATTATTTTAAGTTGAGGCTATGATAGGTATTAATTGGTAAAAATTATATTGAAAAATCAAAATAACACTTGGTTTGAAACAAAAAATTAGTCCGACACTTAAATTGAAATGGAGAGACTATTAATTATTAGTTGTCAACATCCTTGATGTGGAGATACAAATATAGCAAAAAGAAAAAGACATGACTCACATTAGATGTTGTTCTATAAACTCTATTTATTAGCCTATATTTATTACACTTATCTTTTTTATTAACTCAAGGGTGGGGTCAACAAACTATGGTTAAAAAATTTGTGATTTGGAAAAAAAAAAAACCCATAGTGATTATGAATCTCAACCACACAACTTCGATTTCTCATTATCACCAGTTTTCTACTTCTCATCTCTTCTTCTTCTCCATTAGAGTTGAGTAATAAATAAACAAAACATAATTTTAAAACATTTTCGTTTTATAATCTTATATATGTCCCCAATTATTTAAACCTTCCAAAAGATTTCAACTTTACAATTAGATAAAAAGAGTTTTGTTTAGTGCAATCTTTTATCTTATCTTCACTTCTCATCTTCCCTTCTTCTCCTCCTATCGCTAAGAAAATAAGGTTTAGTTTTTATAATATTTTTATTTGTATCCAATAAGCAATAATCAAAAGTCATTTCAAATAGCCAAAGATTTCAACTCTACGAAGAATTTTGATTTATGATAAAACCCTAGATGTTTTGAGCCATCATGGATATAATAGCTACGGCAACAACTATAGTCCCCGACTTGGATACGCAGAAACCCGAAATCAAAGCTCCAACCCGGATCCAGCCTGCGAAGCCTATTTCTTACTCTAACGGCAAACGCTGTCACCACCATCATCCTGCGTCTGAAGCGGTTGCGGTTGCGACTTATAAAGAATGTCTAAAGAATCATGCTGCTGCTATCGGTGGTCACGCTTTAGATGGATGCGGCGACTTTATGCCCTCGCAGTCATTTAACTCCGACAAGCCGTCTTCACTAACGTGCGCTGCTTGCGGCTGCCACCGTAACTTTCACCGCCGCAAACAAGATCCATCTTCCATTTCTGCCATCGTCCCAAAGATCAAGTTTCGGCCACACAACCGTCACCAATTTCCTCCTCCTCCTCCACTTCCTCCGGTGGGAATTCGCAGTCCAGACGACGATGATTCAGCTTCTCCGCCACCGATTTCGTCTTCTTACATGCTCCTCGCACTGTCTGGAGGAGCTACGACGGTTCCGGTATCGAGGAAACGGTTTAGAACAAAGTTTAGTCAGTATCAGAAAGAGAGAATGTTCGAGTTCACGGAGAGAGTTGGGTGGAGAATGCCTAAAGCTGATGACATGGCGGTTAAGGAGGTTTGTCGGGAGATTGGAGTTGATAAAAGTGTCCTCAAAGTCTGGATGCATAACAATAAGGTTTCAGGACGCAGCGGAGCTAGAAGAGGCAACGTCGGTGGTGGAGACAGTCGTGAGAGTGTTGTTCCGACCAATGGCTCCTTTTCTTCGACCTAAGGAAGACAATGAATCAGTGGATCCTTCTTTGGAGCCTCATTCTTCTCGTGAATTTTGCCATAATACACTTTTAGTCAACGGGTCAAATCCTAGTTTTATCTTTGTTTAGAGTTAATTTGACGTGTATTGTTTTCGACAAAATGCGAGAAAGATAATAAAGTATGGAAATTCTAAAATTCAAAATCTCAAGTTATTTCCTAAGTTTATAATATACTAATGTGGGTTTTGTTGAATTATGAATGAGACATTAGTATGAAAAAAATGAGAAGATAGTTATTCAATATTTCTCTGCCCGATACTAGTAGTCAACTTTCTGTGTATCAGATTAGATGCTAAATTGTGACAAAAAAAAAAAGATTAGATGCTAAGTTACAATTAGAATTATTCAAATATGATTAAGAGTTGGTAAAGATTAGACACTAAGTAAATATGATTAAGAGTTGGTAAAGATTAGACACTAAGTAAATATGATTAGAGACACTACCCACTTCTAAAAATTCTTGCTGTTCTATTACGGCAAGACTATTTAAAAGAACATCTCAAAATTCTTGTAATAATTAGTTTTCATTATGTAGATGTAGTCATCAAAAGATATGTATGTACAATGACATTCTTTTAAGTTGACAAATGAGATTTGGCGACAAAAACGAAAAGAAAGGGAGTATAAAATTATAGCCCAAAGCTAAGCGCAAGCCCAATATAGGGCCCAAACAATGTAGACAACCGAAACGGACCTAAACACTAAGCCTTAATCCACAAAGGCTCATTAAAGAAAAAGGGAGCACCGGTTAGGGTTTTAGAAACCCTATAAATTCGGTGATTCTTCACTTTCTTTCTCTCTGCGTGCCCTAGTTTTCCAGATCGCCGATTTTGCATTGAGCAGACGAAGAAATGGTGCACGTTTGCTATTACCGCAACTGTAAGCTTCTCCTTTCGTTGATGTTTTCTAGAGTTTACTCATTGTCGATTCGATCTAGATGGGAAGTTCTCTTCTAAGTTAATTATAGATTGTGGTTTATCTGAGGTTTTTGGATTCTATGTTCTATGTTCTGAGTTACATAGAGTATAGATTGGAAGTCTGGGTTTCTGTAACTGTAATAAATCATCCTCAGACATTAGCCGCTGAGATCTTAAAATTGTTGTTGATTAATTGTTTGAATGTGTCTTTGCTTAATTAGATGGAAAGACCTTCAAGGGACCTCGTCGTCCTTACGAGAAGGAGCGTCTTGACTCTGAATTGAAACTCGTAGGAGAGTATGGTCTCCGTAACAAGCGTGAGCTCTGGAGAGTGCAGTACGCTCTTAGCCGTATCCGTAATGCTGCTAGAGATCTTTTGACCCTCGATGAGAAGAACCCCAAAAGGATCTTTGAAGGTGAGGCTCTTCTCCGTAGGATGAACCGTTATGGTCTTCTTGATGAGAGCCAGAACAAGCTCGATTACGTCTTGGCCTTGACTGTTGAGAATTTCCTTGAGCGTCGTCTTCAGACTATTGTCTTCAAGTCTGGTATGGCTAAGTCCATTCACCACTCTCGTGTCCTCATCAGGCAGAGGCATATCAGGTATTATTCCTTGATTTTCCTGGCTCTTTTCCCTCTGATTGGATTATAACATTCCATTGGAACTACAATGAAGTATTTTGCTAACCTTCATATTTTGAGCTCTCATGATTTGACAACGGTGTCTTTGATA
The DNA here is from genome assembly GCA_900406405.1 of Lepidium africanum. Classification (NCBI taxonomy): domain Eukaryota; kingdom Viridiplantae; phylum Streptophyta; class Magnoliopsida; order Brassicales; family Brassicaceae; genus Lepidium; species Lepidium africanum. Next base: position 28,444 of record OVAX01001171.1, read on the forward strand.
TACGGGATGAACCCTTTTTGTTCCATTTATTTATATTCACCTTACCTTTGGCATAAAAGTTTAAAAAGTTTTCATGAATGGCTTAGTATCTTGTCAAAGTAACTTGTTGAACATCATGTTTTGGAATTTCATGTAACCTAAACATTGTCTCGACTAGTTTGATGTTTAGGAGATGTTTTGTTTGAACATAGTTCTTTTGTAATAATTGGCTAAAATATATCGTCTTTGGACATATTGCTTTTTTGTTTTTTGTCAAACATAAACTAGTGTCATTTGCTTTGCATCTTATGAAGTTTTGGTTCTTGATTTGGGTTGTTATCCTAGCCCGTAAATTGGTTACTCATCTGGGTTTTATCTCATTATTGTTTTTATAGGGTTGGAAAACAATTGGTGAACATTCCATCATTCATGGTGAGACTTGATTCACAGAAACACATTGACTTTGCTTTGACTAGTCCCTTCGGTGGTGGCCGTCCCGGAAGAGTGAAGAGAAGGAATGAGAAGTCTGCCTCCAAGAAAGCATCTGGTGGTGACGAAGACGGTGATGACGAAGAGTAAATCTAACTCTCCACCGGTTTTAGCTATGAAGCAATCTGCGTTTTGATATCTTGTAGTGATCATGCAACTTTGCTGTTCGTTTTCAGAGGATTGTTTTATGGTTTTTTGTCTTTTACCCGCAATATTGTTGAACTTTATTTTGTCTTAACTTATATCCTAAATCATCTTTTAAAGTTTTGCCTTATTATTTCCTTCAATTTGCCATTATATTTTTTCGTAGAAGAAAAATGATCATCGTCTGGGCTTTAAAGTATTTAGTATTACGTCCAGGTGCTGGCCCATTTCTCTAATTTGTTGGCCCATTAGCTGTAAAGTTATTGTTTTCTGTTTTTTTTTCTTTTTATAATTAAACACTGCCATTTGTTTCCCAAACACACGGTATTCTCTTGACACACGTGATACATGCGAACCACGTGGATACCACCTCACAAGTTAATAACAACGGTCGGCTATTCCGACACGTAAATGAAGATTGTAGTAGTATCATTTAATCAGTCGAAAAGAGACATGAGGCTACCAATTCAAATCCTAGTTTTACACGTATTAAAACTTTGAAATCGTCTTTTACATTTTTTGATAATAGTTTATGTTCTCCATGTTCATAGTTAAAAGCACACAGATTAAAAAATTATTTAATTTTAAATTTTTAATTTAAAATATTAATTGTCAAAAAGTAGGTTGTCTACTTGACTTGCCTATGATCTAGGTTAGTATCAGATGGGGTATTCAAATCCTACCAACTCTAGTGGGAGCAATTTGGTTATGTCGATCCCATTAGTAGAAAGAAAGAGTAAGGTTGACAAAAAAAATGAAAATATTAATTTAATCCTAGATAATAATTATTTAGTTAATTAGTTATCAATCTGCAAAATTCAAATAGTCAAATATATAAAAGATATGATAAATATTGCATTAAATGTGGAAGAAAATCATATAATTTGTAACAAATAATTTTCCCTACAAATGAGAAGATGGCAATTAAGAAAAACGATTTCCGGTGCAACCCAAATCTAATTCCAGCGATGGCTCCTCTTTTGATTACGGCGGATAATTATCATAAGAGGGTTTTACCCGACTCTAAGGAGGTTTCAACTAAAAATTTTTGGCACGATGATTTCGTCAATATCAAGATTATCAAGCAATGAATTTTTCTCTTCTCAAGCGAGGATTTGAGAGAGATCTTAGACAGCGATATCTTTCGAAGAGATTTTATATGTTATTAGTTTGATTAGACTTCGATCAAAACTCAGCCGTTTGGAGAAAACTTCCGGCAAGAGGTCAATTTAATAGGACATTTCAAATTGGTATCACCTAAAGTAACTCATGCTGTGGACCCAAAGATGCTACCAAAAACAAGGTTTGCAACAGTGGTGGTCAATTTTGGTGTAGATTTGATCCTTTGGAGCTATTGTGAGCGGATAGATATCGAGTTAACGGGTAGACTAAATGAAATACGATTGCGATCTATGATGATTCAATTTGAGTTTCAATTTGGTTTCCCGAAGAAGCAGAGGACAACGATGAATCAAGCTATGTTTCGACCCAATTCTATTTTCGATTTGGGTATTTTTTCTTCTTTGTCAAGGATTCTTAATATGTGTTGTATCTCAGTTTTGGTTAAACAAGAGTCATGGCGATGGAGGTTTTTTAACCAACAAAGGTTGAGGAATATCTCAATTCAAATGAAAACCCAGTACTGGTAGTTACAGCAAGGGAGAGGATTCATAACTATCCAGATTTCTCTGATGAATATGTTGACCATAATTTGTTCATGACACCAAGATCTGATTATCAAGGTGTCAACTTTTACAAATTCAACTCCACGGCGGTCAAATTCAGGTCTCCGATGGAGCACCCATTTTTGGCAACACAGAGCCTTAATTACTATGAATTTGATTACTTACCTTTTTACACCAAGTTTTCACCTACATTTGGTATGCTTTTTACTGTGCTGTTAATGACAAGACTCTCTTAATATTTATTGAATGTTATGAAAGATCACGAGCCCGAAATTCAGGGTTTCAATGTTTTGCGTTTGAAGAATATTCAAGAACAATAATAAGGAAAGTAAAAATATCACGGCTCTGGGACCTTAAGGGAAGTGGTTTCTACGCTTTTCCTTATTTTATGTTTTGAATTTCAAGCATTAACTTTCTTGATCAATTGGCAAGATTTAGAATTTACTGTACTTGCCCGTTTAGCATATGCATTAGGCCTATTTATTTGCTGGAAATGGAGAGGTGAACCTTATTTCTCTTACACGTTGTTTGCTCTTTTCTTAGTTCTATATATCAAGTTTACAATGGCTCAAATGAATCTCAACAAGAAACTAGATGCTGGAAGTTCTGTCTGGATGGTCCCAAGAATCAAATTCCCAAGTTCGGTAACACTGCACTGCTGGAGAAATACTCAAAGGTATTGTTAGGAAGATGTCTTAACCCGGCAAAGCAAGATGTGAATGCTTTACTTCAATGTTTTCCGAGAATTTGGTGTTTGGAAGATCGAGTCTTTGGTACAGATCTTGGGTTCGGCAGATTCCAATTCACGTTCAAGCATGTGCAAGATATGGAGGAGGTTCTCAAGTTGGGTCCATGCCATTTTGATGGATGGATGATAACTCTGGACTGTTGGATTGCAAAAGCTCCTGAGGAGTATCCAGCTACACTGCAACTTTGGGAAACGTTATCTAACGTACCTAATGAGTATGCAGCGGAGATGGTTTTCAAGACCATTGGTGAGCAGATTGGAAAGGTAGTGAAAGTTGATGTGGATGCAGCAAGGGTCTTAGTTGACATCAACGTGATGAAAGCTCTGATCTTAAAGACTCTGGTGGAGTTTGAAGAGGGTGAGGAAACCATAGTCCGAATCAAGTATGACCGGTTGCAAGGAATTTGTACATACTGCAACTACATCAATCATGATGTAGCTCGCTGTTAAAGATTGGCTAAGCATGAAAATTGAGACTTGGATTTAGAGAGACCTGGGAAACAAGAAGTGCCAGATCGTAATCAAAGCTTCAAGGGAGCTCTGATAAATAACGAAAAATGACAGTATAATCGTAGTAGAAAGAGAGCTCTAGGTTATTCACACTTTGATCAGTATGGCTCCAACTTTTCTAATAAGACTGTGACAAGACAGTACCCAAGGATGTGAGTTTCAAGGTCACACGTGAGCACAAAAGGGATGAGTTAAGAGGCTCTCATGAAACTAATGATAATAAGAGAAAGTTACAGAAAGAAGCGGCTGTTACTGGTACAGACACGAAGCAAGTTTTGACAACTGGCAAGGATGAAGAAATTAGGAAACCTCCAAGTTCCAGGAAAACCAAACGAGATACAACATGAGAGGTGGAGGCACAACCATCTTTAGCTAATACTCAGGAAAATCAGAAACTAAGTACTGCAGCTTTTTCATCTTCAAAGAAGCTTAAATCTTCAAAGACTAATGATAATGAAGGAGTGGTAAATTCTCTTCACCCTTCAAATACAGATGGTTCTTGCTTGAATATGCAGGTTTAAAACATTGGGACAGAAGAAGGTTCATTGGGTGAAGATTATGATCCTATGAACTGTGATCTTCCGTCCGCAAGTGATTCTCCTAACGATTTGACAGTTGAAAGGGTGGAGGAGCTCTATAACCAAGGGAAACTCTTTGAAGATGATCGCCAGGATTGTTTAAATGCTTTGGAAAGAAAAAGCTTGGCTGTTAAGCCTCTGCTTCCGACACAGAAAAAAGCTGAACCAGCATATTCAAAAATAGCCTCGATGGAGTCAACAAAACAAGCCTCGAAGCAACCTAATAGCATATGTGGTGTTAACTCAAAAAAGCAACATATTGTGAAGGCTGTTGAGAGTGGATTTAAGAAAGCTAAACCTGGGAAGAAATTGGGAGGCGGTCACAAGAATGTAGATGGCGCTACGTCCAAAAATATGGCATCGTCCAAATAAATTACTTTTTATTTTTAAATGATTAAGTTTTTTTGTTTCTATTGCTATGGCGGTGACACCCTCTTGGTTGCAAAATTATGCTGCTCGTATTGAATAATAAGAAACAAGTTTACTTAATGTTAAAGGCAGGCTGTCACGAGTTGTATTTGCATTTTGTACTAAAGCAGGTTCATTATATTTTGTCGGCAGTGGTGTTTATTCAAGAATTTTATATCATTTTTTATGATTAAGATATTATCATGGAATTGCGAGGTATCACAAACCCAATTACCTTTAATCATCTAAAGGACACTTTAAGACAAGCTAAACCCGATATTGTGTTCTTAAGGGAAACAAAAAGACCAGCATATTATATGGAAAGAATTTTTGGTTATTTGCTGATGGAAAATATGATTACGGTAGAACCTATAGGAGCTAGTGGAAGTCTTTGTCTCTTGTACCATAATCATTTAAATGTGACTTTGAATTATAAGAACAAGAACATTACTGATATATCTTTAGATCTTATGGGTAAAAAGACTTTTGTTTCTTTCATTTATGGAGAACCTATCTTTCATTTACGCGAACAAGTTTGAGAACGGTTAACTCGGTACGGTATTCAGCGATTGGAGCCATGGCTTTCTATTTGAGATTTTAATGAAATCTCGGGTCATCATGAGAAAAAAGGCGGTCGAATTAGAAGCCTGAATTCTTTTGTACTATTTAATAATATGTTACAAAATTGTGGCTTTATTGAGTTCCCTTGCATTGGGATACATGGTCTTGGAGAGGAGTTCGACAATCTGAGATAATTAGATGCAAGCTAGATAAAGCCTTCAGGAACGAGGAATGGCACGCCCTTTTCCCAAATTCCCGAACTGAGTATCTAAAGATGATTGGTTCGGATCATCGACCAATTTTAATGGAAATGAGAGAACATGTATCTATTTCTTGTCCGGACTTTAGCTTCGATAAACGATGGATAAGTAAACCAGGTTTTGCTCAAGCTATTAAATAACGATGGACACGATATGCAAACTTATGCCATTGTCGTATCTCTCATAAAATCTCAAATTGTAGACGGGAAATATCCAAGTGGAGAAAAAGGCAAATCATCCTGACCAAGGAAAAAATAAAGGTTTTGAAAAACAAACTTGATGACATGAAAAAATTGAATTCATGTCCCATGGTAGAAGTCCAAAAGGTTGCATCAGATTTGTGCTTAGCCTACAAGGAGGAGGAGACCTACTGGAAACAAAAAAGTCAAAATAAATGGCTGAAGGAGGGTGACAAAAATACAAATTTTTTCATGCGCAAACCAAACAACGAAAAAGTAAAAAATAGAATTGTTGGTCTTTTTAATGAAGACAATAGGTGGATTGATCAGGTTGATGATTTAGAGTTTGAAGCTGTAAATTACTTCACGAAATTATTTACTTTAAATGGTGCTTCCAACTTTGAGTCTTCACTAGATGGTATTGCACCAATTATTTCGGACGAATGGAATGATATGTTATTAGCCAGAACTTCAGAGGAGGAAGTGCGGAGAGCTATTTTAATGATGGATCCAGGAAAAGCTCCGGGTCCAGACGGGATGACTGCTCTTTTCTTCCAACAGTCATGGCCTATTATAAAACAGGATTTGGTGAAACTGGTGAATGATTTCCTAGAGACGGGTTTGTTTGATAAAGAACTTAATCTTACAAATATCTGCTTAATCCCGAAAACTTCACGACGTACAAAAATGATGGAGTTTCGACCCATTAGCTTGTATAATATTGTGTACAAAATAATTTCCAAAGTGGTCTGTTTGAGACTGAGAAGAATTTTACCTAAATTAGTATCGGATACACAATCGGCTTTTGTATCGGGCCATCTTATTTATGATAATATCTTAATTACTCAGGAGATGTTCCATGCTTTAAAAACAAATAAGAAAATTCAAGGTACTTATATGGCAATTAAAACGGACATGAGCAAGGCATATGATAGAATAGAATGGAGTTTTCTCCATAAATTATTACTCAAATTGGGTTTTCATGAATGTTGGGTTAACGGTGTTCTCCATTATGTATCATATGTTCGTTAGTCGGTCTTAATTAATGGAATCCCGAAAGGATGTATATACCTTCAGAGGGGTTTACGACAAGGTGATCCTTTATCACCTTATCTGTTCATTCTTTGCACAGAAGCTCTAATTGCAAAACTCAAGCAAGTTAACCAGCAGAAAGTGCAGACGGGACTCTCAATTGCCTGCTCAAGTCCGGCGATTTCCCACCTATTATTTGCAGACGACAGCCTTTTCTTTTGCAAAGCCACTGTGGAGGAAGCAACAACTATTTTAAACGTTCTTCAGGAATATGAGAGAATTTTTGGTCAACAAATTAACTTTTCTAAATTTTCAATGCAATTTGGAAAGAGTGTTGACCCTTTTCAAAAACTTGAAATTTAAGCGATATTGGGAATTCACTCTGTGGGAGGAATGGGAACCTATTTAGGATTGCTCGAAGGATTAGGGGGAGCTAAAACTAAGGTTTTTGCTTTTGTCAAAGAAAGAATTGAAGCAAGAATTAATTCATGGTCCACTAAGTTTCTATTTTTAGGGAGGGAAATAAGTTCTTATCAAGTCAGTTCTAACAGTGATCCCATCATATGTCATGTCATGCTATCGATTACCAAAAATAATTACGTCCAAGATATCAGCGGCAATTGCAAAATTTTGGTGGCATAACTCAGGATCATCTTCAGGTATTCACTGGGTGAAATGAGAATACCTATGTAAGAGCAAAACTGAAGGTGGCTTAGGCTTTAAAGCAATTGAAGAATTCAATTCGGCTTTACTGGCCAAGCAACTGTGGCAGTTACTCATCCAACCTCAATCTTTATTGGCAAGAGTTTTAAAAGGTCGATACTTTTCGGGATCTAATCCTTTAGTACCAAAAACGTTCTTACTCTCCCTCATATGGATGGAGAAGTATTATATCGGCTCGTGCCCTGCTAATGAAAGGTTTGATAACAAGAATAGCAATGGAGATACCATTAGAGTATGGTCTGATCCTTGGATTCTTGATACTTTGCCAAGACCGACGAGGAGTGCAGAACCCATTTTGTATCCGGATTTAAGAGTATCAGATCTGATTGATACTCGATCACGTCTCTGGAAAGAACCTTTAGTCAGATAATTGTTCACTCCATATGATGCGAATTTCATTTTGGGAATACATATTCCACGTTCACCCACTACCGCTAGATTTGTGTGGCATTTTACCAAGTCTGGTGTTTACACTGTATGGTCCGGATATTGGGCAGAGAGAAATATTGCACAATATTCTATGCCTTCATTTGGCCCAAAAATACTAGATTTACAAAATAAAGTCTGGAAAGTCGATGCTCCTCAGAAACTATAACATTTCATGTGGCAAGCATTATCTGGCCAATTGGCAGTGAAGCAAAATCTAGCGAAACGGGGTATTCAATTCAATGCGATACTCAATGTGACCGATGCGGAACATGTGAAGAAACAATAAATTATGTGCTTTTCGAATGTCCTCCTTCACGACAAGCTTGGGCTTTATCAAAAATCCTGAATGGTTTGAACTTCCCGAGTGGGTCAGTTTTCTCTAATTTAGATTATCTCTTATGGCGTTTACCTAATCAAGTGGATTCCAGATGTTATCTCTGGATTCTTTGGTATCTTTGGAAAGTAAGAAATGACAAGGTTTTCAAAAATAGTGATAAAGATCATAGAAGCATCATTTTGGATGATGAAGCTGAAGCTGATGCCTGGATCCTGGCACACAAAGAAAATAGCGAACCAAGGGGAGATATGCCAATCGCTGTAAATACCAAAGATGCTATAATTTCTATATCCATTTCTGCAAACCCGGTGTTCACAGGGTATAGGTTTATGGTTGATGCATCATGGAAGGATTAAGATCTGTTCACAGGACTGGGTTGGTTCTGTTTCTCCTATGAGTGCAGAGAAGTTAATCTGGGCGCTCAAAGCATTAGGAGGAGTCTTTCGCCATTACACGCCGAATTTGAGGCGCTTCTTTGAGCTATGACGAGCCTGGCAGGTCTTCAACTCTTGGAAGTGGAGTTTTTAGTGGACTGTGTTGAACTGATGAAGATGATTGAGGAACCGTCTGCATGGCCAGCTTTTCAACCAGACCTGGAGGATTTCTCGCGACTTAGGAGTGTCTTCCGACGGTGCTCTCTGGTGTCAATCCCACGTGCCCTTAACTATAAAGTCTATTCCCTAGCTCGTAGTGTTAGAAGTTTGACTAGAAATCAGGCTTTTGTAAATAATGTTCCTTATCTTTGGATTCTTTTATTCTCTTAATTGAGTTAAATTGATAAAAAAAATAAAAAATTCTCTAAAATATCATATATTTTAGAACGGAAGGAGTAATTGATTTCTTATATTTAATGCTCTCCACCTGAACATTTTATATTACTAATCATTAAACCAGCAATTACTTGGGTTTTATTATATTAACATCTTATGGTTGAGTAGTTACATTTCGTAAGAAAATCTCCACAAAAATCATTTTAATGCTATGTATATGAAAATGATTTCAAATAATCAATCAACATAGAAGTTATGCGAACAAGTTATAGCCAAAGAATCTTATCTATCACAAACGAAAATTAAATAAATGATATAATATTCAAAATATCTGATATCAATAGATGAAAATATCTTCAAAAACCTCCATCTGTTCAAAATAACATGGAGCTTGATAATTATTGTTTGATAAAAACAAAATGTAAGAGAGATTTTTTGGTGATGACGTGGCAATTAATATTTAGAATCTAATTGAATAACATAAAGATGCCGAATAAAACGGCGCTTGATTTGGTCGTTTCACAGATCCGATAATCCTCTTCTTCTTCTTCACACGTTTCATTTCATCGGTCAAAAGAACACAACGGATAGAGAACGAGCGAGATCCGAGCCACACAGTTTCTTTAACGGACCCGCTAATTCTCCACGTGTCAAAATCTGTGGTGTGAAATTCTTAATCAATACCGACACGTCAACAGTAACCGTTTTTTTTTTTTTTAACAAAGCTCTGTGGCCTTTTGAGCATATAAATATAGAAATAAGCTCCGCTTCACATGTCTTTCACAGTTGACAATAAATTTTCAAATTTCGAATTTCGAATTCTTCTTCTTGGGATATCTGTGCCTTTATAGAGGATGAAGATGAGAAGAGTAGAAGCTGAATCGTGGCCGGAGATGGAGGCGATAGCTAGGAAGATGGTGGAGGAGGTAGAAACAGAGAGTAGTGGATCATCGGAAGCTGAGACGGAATCACCAAGATCCGTTGGACGCTGGACTACTGCGACGACAGGGAAAGAGCGAGTTCATAATCAGGTTTTGAAGATTAGAGAGGAAGATCTCTGTGTCCTTGTCGAAGACAAAGCTGCGAATTCAGAGGATCGACGATATCTGCGTCCTCGCCGTCTCAGTTTGTTCCTTATCACTCGGCCTAATCTGCCTTGTTCGCCTCTTAGTGGAAAAGTGAGATCAGTCAACGCTGTTCAGTGATGATTTGATGAACAGATCTAATCGATCAAGGTTCGTGTCTTCTCTTGATGGATCGATCCCACTAATTACACTGAACTTTTTATATATCGAGCTTGAATCTTATGTCAATCATTGTTGGGTGATGCAGGTGATTTGTCCACTGCGTCTTCTTTCAACATCTCTAGTTTTTTTTTGTTGGGTTTTAGTTTTGTTTCTGCACGATCCGTGTTAAGAGAGAAAAAGCGTTTTCTCGTCATAATGCCATCTGTAAATAGAACCGTGAATGTATATATGAGCTTATGAAACTTTATGCTCCACTTTTGCTTTTTTTTGCGTAATTTTCATACATACACGTGACGTGACTATGGCACAATTATGAAAATTTTGAACTCTAAATAATCCTTATAATTATAAACACACTAAAACCTATGAACGGAGACACTTATATTGAAATAAAGGGACACAAAAACAAAGGTTTCAAATTAATGGTAGATTGATTACAAAGAAAAACAAAACCCAAAAACAATTAATTAATTAGTGGACAACAGAGAGTTGAACACATGGAGAGTTTGAGACTGAAATTGCTCTCAATAGATTAGAACAAAAACGACAGATTAAATATCAAATGACACGTGTCACACAAGCAACGTTTATTTCGCATTTTATTAGAAAATAGAAGTAAAACAGAAATCTCACGGAAATGATCTTCACTTGTTAACCATTCTGCAATTCTTGCGAATCTCTCCGTCCCGACCGGTTAAAACTCGAAGGCGACCAAGCTTGACCATAGAAACAGGAAAGTCCTTAAAGAAAGTGGAACCATAAGTTGTGGTCTGCTTGAGAACGTAAGATTTAGTTTCATGATCGTCTAAAAGAGTTGCATCAGATCGAAACAAGCCTCTTCTTTTAGAGACAAGCTTGTAGTAGCTTAAGTCAAATGTTGAAACGCTTCCTGGATCCATTTCTAGAGGCGTCGTGATATCCGTAGGGTTGCATCTTAATCTCAGTCTGTCTGCGTACTCACTGTCTAAGCTCGGATCTCTGTCTCCTTTTCCGCTGAAATTGTACAGCCTGTTTCTGATTATATTACAATGTGCGTCCCCAATCGTGTGTGCACCTATCAATTTATCAATTTGTTACTAAAACAAAATTTTAAAATCAGACAGATTTCTCAACCCATGGAAATGAAATGATCGCCGTATGAAAATCTCAAAGGAAACAAAATCACAATTAGATATATTTAATTCCTCCCTCACTAGATATGATTTTTTAATAACTAGAGATGTTAAATAAAACCTTATTTGATCCTTGTTAATAAAATGAGAGAGATTGAAAAATTTGTGGTCAATACTATCATATTTCAGAAGAAGACCCCAGAGTCAAAATATATATTATATGTGACTTGTTCTTCAGTCTATTTATCTGACTTTTTTGTTAGTTCATAAAATCTTCACTTGGTATAATATAAAAGATACCTGAAAGCACTACAAGGTCTTTCTTGGAGAGGCCTTGGGATTGAAACTGGGCAGTAAGGGTATTGATATCAGAGAATGGTGATGGTAAAGTGGAGTTGGCCTCATGGATGTTTGAAATCCGACCGTCTCTTCTTCCGGTTTCTACTTTCCAAGTGGGTCCATTGAGCTACGTACAAAGATAGTGATTCATAAAAGAAAATGATCATGACATGATGATACGCATTTGCTTATATATACTTACCGCAGTAACAACGTCTCTAGCAAGAAGAGCCAAGATATCGGCGCAGGAAACAATGCCTGGACACTCCTTTTCGAGATCTTCCTTGAGCTCATCTATCTCGTCAAACCCTTCCAGGCTCAGGTTTGGAGATGCGTTTTTCTCTGCCATTTTGTTCTGTAGCTCTAGCAACACCGACCCATCACATCCCTGTATATGTATGCATGCATGATTCAGTCATTAAAAGACAACTTTTGGATATTAACTAATTAATTAATTACCCTAACGAAACAATCGTGGAAGAAGAGTCTGAGGAGTTCAGCTCCAACTGATCGTTCCTTCTTCAAAGCTTCCGCAACAAACTTCTTAACAATATGCTCCGCTTTTGGGCATGACTTGTCGTAGTACCCAACTCTCAATCCATACGCATTGCTTGGCTCTATTGAAGAGACCAAACAAAATAGAACTTGAAGGACCAAAAAACAAGAGATAGTCATCTTCAAAGCAGCCATATTTTTTATTAGGTTTCTCTTCTTTTGACCAATGATCGTTTGATACTAATTGGAGTATTCTTGTTCTTATTTATACTAAGATTATTTGATTATCTTATGAAAGTTTGAAATAATATATACTCGAAAAGTAAATATGAATGAATAAGAGATCGTGGTTGCGCAGCATTGAATTTTAAAAGACTATGATGCGGCTGAGTGTATACTAGTTGAGTAAGAATATATATTGGTTAGCTGGATGTATATAACTATATTGCCACTAGAAATAACTGCCATGTAATTCTACCCTAGGTACTCACTCCGCGTAGCATTGACATGAATAAACATTTGCTTCATACGTAATAATTGGAATTTGTCAATAACCAACTTGAAATTGACAAGTAAACCACAATTAGCAAAAACAATATTATGTAGCTTGTAACATTGAAGTTCATTGACAACGTGACAACAATGATATGTTAGGAGAACATAATTCAACTTAAATTAATAAAGTTTAATCTTTGGACATCGTCATCGCAATTATTTTGTAAGTTCTTCCAATCTTTCTCGATAGTAACATTTCAACGTGCTCTTGAAATAGTTGTTCCTTCTTATCTTCATTTTGTAGTTTTTAGTGCTTACAAATTTTCTATTATATATATAGCAACCTGTTTCAAAAAAAAAAAATATATATATATATATATATATATATATCGGAACATTTTTCTTTTGTAGAAAAAACCCTCAACCTTCAAATTCCTGCTGAATATGCATTTACTGTTGAATAGAAAATATTCATTAAATATAATATCACTACATATATCGTAATAGTTATTAAAAACACATTTTTGGTCTAAGTAGTTCATATTTGCATTTTTTTCTACAAAAATTCGATTTTAGAAGCTTTTAATTTCTTTGTGGTGTGAGTTAGTTTAATTTTAATTTCTAATAATTTGCTACAATCAACATATTCAGTAGGTATATAACTTTTAAAAGCTTTTAATTTCTTTGTGCAGTTTTGAAATTTTGAAAATTAAAATATAATATAATATTTTGTAAGAAATATAGAATTGTGATTAGATATTTTTGGTTATAATTATACATAACCTTTGTTTGGAAAATAAAGTTTTATATCATCACTTTCAATTTAAAAGAAAAAAAATTATCAACAACATTTTTTTTCAAAGAGTTAGAGTACATAAAAAACTGATCAGAATAAGCTATAAAACTATCATCATTTCCATATTGCAATTCTCTCAAATTAAACAAAAACCCAAGTTAACAAAATATCTTTTTATATATTAATTTTCAAACCCAAGTTTACTAGAATATTTATCAAACCTCAAATATTTACAAAAATATCATCTTCTTCAATTCCACTAACCACCATTACCAACAAAAAAAAAAGCTCTAAATGCCTATGAATCATTACCAACAGAAGATAATCGAACTTTCAAAAACCATTTTGGCTTTCGATTTCGGAGTCAATTTTGATTTGAGGTTCGCGAAAAGTTTAATTGACCGAGTCAACGCAAAGTTGAGAGTTTTTTCAAAAGTCAACAAAAAATTGAAGGTTTAATCAACCACATCCAAATTTCAATGTTTAATCAATGATTTTCGCAACTTCCAATGTTAAAATGACATTTTTCCTATTTTAAATTATATATAATTAAGGAGGAGACTTCACATGAAGTCTACTCTAACCCCTAAACCCTATATCCTAAATTTAAACAGCAAATTCTATACCGCAAGCCGAATATTTTCTCTATAATCCGAAAATGTTTGACCAGATACTTATACTTTCTAAATATATGCATAATTAAACCCATTTGTTATATTTTTACATTTCAAATACAAAAGTTACAAATTCCACATCATTACCATATCTTATTACCCTAAACCCTAAACCCATTTGTAACATTTTTACATTTCAAATACAAAAGTTACAAATTCCACATGATTACCATATCTTATTACCCAAAACTTCTAAACCATGACATAGTTTGTTTATGAACTTTGTGGTTTGATCTTTGTTGATTTTATTTGACCATGTTTTAGCCAAATTTTATTTTTAGTACTTCATATTTATTTATTAATAGATGTTGTAATCAAAATTATAAACATATAACAATATTTACTATTTTAATTCTAAATTATATATATAATTAAGGAGGAAACTTCACATCAACTCTACCCTAACCCATAAACCATATACCCTAAATTCTAAACCATAAATTCTATACCGCAAGCCGAATATTTTTCTTTCTATAATCCGCAAATGTTTGACCAAATACTTATACTTTCTAAATATATGCATAATTAAAATCATTTGTTACATTTCTACATTTCAAATACAAAATTTACAAATTCCACATGATTATCATATCTTATTACCCTAAACTCTAAACCATGACATAATTAGTTTATAAACTTTGGAGTTTGATCTTTATGGATTTTATTTGACCATGTTGAATATCGAAATTCTATTTTTAATACATCATGTTTATTATTAGATTTTTTAATTAAAATTATAAACATATAATAATAATTACTATTTTAATTTTAAATTATGTATATAATCAAGAAAGAGATTACACATTAAGTCTACTTTTATAAACAATAGAATTCATGTGAAGTCTCTATCCTATGGCGAAGGGTAAAAATGCAATTGCAATTTCAGGTTTTTTGTTTGATTATTAAGGAAAAAATTGAAATTTACGTCATTTTTCCAAATAAAATTCAAAATGACTATTTACGTTACGAATGTAAAAAAGATTACATAATGATCAAAAGTTGGTAAGAAAATTTAATTTTGACATATATTTGGTCAAAATATAAATTTTTATCAAAAATAGGTCAAAATTTACCCACGTCTTTTTGTAATGTAAGGATAATCATTTAATTTTAACTCTTAACTAACTATCTTGGATTCTCCCACCCGTGTGTGTGAAGGTATCAAAAATCTAACTTTATCTCGCCTAGGTGCGAAGGTTACTTGCTCCCGTGGTCCTCCAGCTTCTACTCTGCAACAAAACCCGCTACTATCTGTTGCTCACAATAGTGTGAAGGTTCTTCTCCCTTGTGTCTACACTTTACGAGTCCACCCACTCCTAGAACTCTACTTCTGAACAAGAATACTGCTGCTTCATCACCTTCCCTCACCATGGATTCTCGACTCTCTGCAGCAACAAAAGGCAAAAGCATAATGGTTAACTACAAACCCCCAAGATCAGGAAGAATTAAACTACCCCTCCCTGAAGATGCACCAATTTCTCTCACCCTTGTGGGAAGAGTAACAAATGCAAAAGCTCAAAGAATATGGTCACTTATACCTTTCCTAGCTGACATTGGGATCTCTCAAGAAGGCCCATCGGAGCTGAGCTAGGTCATGGATTGTTCCAATTCCATTTTGCTACTGTGGAAGATATCCAAAAAGTTTTATCAAACCAGCCATATCACTTCTCAAGATGGATGCTTATATTTCAAAGGTGGGAACCGACCATCTCTACATCTTTTCCATCCCAAATCACCTTTTGGATCAAAATACAAGGATTACCGCTTCACTTGTGGACATAAGAAGTAGTAAGAAGTATCAGTCTAAACATTGGCTATGTTGAAGAAGTTGAAATAACAGCTCTATCGGTCAGAATGAGGGTCCAACTGAATGATCTCCTGTCAATAATCACTTCGGCAGTGCTAGAATTCCTATCTAGAGAGGAAATCATTGTAAGTCTGATCTACGAAAAGCTCGAAAACTACTGTTACCGGTGTAAAAGCCTCTGCCATAGCATAGTGGAATGCCCTGAAAGAAATGACTACCATGATCAGGACTCGAGAGAAAAGAATGAATATACCTCAGCAGGATCTCGAAGGCCTTTTGGAGAGGCAAAGCTTGATTACACAAGAAATTACAACAAGAAACCTAACACTTCCAATATAGAAGAGAAAACTCACCTCGGCCTCGGAACGAATGGATCCAGACACAGGGAAGATGGAGAATTTAATTACCATACGTCAGCAAGAAACCTTGACTCACGATACCACTTATCTAACAGTCTAGACAGATCAAAATATAGACAACGAAGTGAGTCCCTACGAATAGAGGCTTATAAGAAGAGCACCCAAACCTCTCTCCCAAATAGATACCATCCCTATCGACGTGAGTCTCATCGGAGCTCCAGAAATGACAATTCCAATTGGGTTTGGAAGGAATCAAAAAGGAGGGCAACTCCTACTGAAAATCGGGAAGTAACACAAGCAACCACTACTATACAATCCCACAAAAGAACCCTCCTTAATGAAGTAACTCCACCTCCTTTAAGAAGAAGCTGTCAAGAAAGAGACCTAAGACAAGAGCTGGAAGAAAAATCAAACAGCAAGGAAAGAGATCTAAGACAGGAAACTGAGGCAAAATCAAAAAGCAAAGAAAAAGATTTACGGTTAGACCTAGAGGCCAAGTCAAGAAGTAAAGAAAATGCTAGAGCTACTGAAAATGCCCGTATCACTCAACTGGCTCTCGACGAGGCTAGAGAGAACCTCCAAGAGGTAATGGTGCAATACTCCATTTGCGCGGACCTAAATGAAAGTGCAATCTGTGTAGCACAAGCTCATGCCTCAGGTGAATTTGAAGAATCAACAAAAAGTTTGGCAATGACAAATCTGAGAGATTCAAACAGAGAAATGTTAGTAGCTCCAGCAACTCTTAGCCCTGAAAGACTACCAGCGGTGATGCGACTGGGACCAACAGTGGAAGAGGAAGTAATCATTACAAAAAGGAAACCTGCCACAAAGCAAACCTCAATTCGTAGAAAACCTGGACGACCTCCCACAAGGAAGAAAACTTTGGCTAGTCCGAGGATTTTACCGGGAATCAGCTCAAAGAAAAGACTTCATTGATGCAAAGATAACGTCGAATAAGACCTCTTTCTACACCACCTTTGTGTATGGAGACCCTGACAGAAACAAAAAGAAAGAGATTTGGACAAAAATCACGAACTCATTTGGAGAAAGAGAAGACCCCTGGTATCTCACGGGTGATTTCAATGAAATAAGCTGCAGAGAAAAAGGGGGGACCAACCAGGTCAGAACCTTCACTAGCTGATTTTAGATCCTTTCTCATGGAAAACGATCTTTTCGACCTCCATCACTCCGGTAACCACCTGTCTTGGAGGGGAAACCAACACCAACACCTACTTTTCTGTAGACTTGACAGAGCAATGGCAAACAGTTCATGGTATGAAAAGTTTCTAAGAGCTAGATGCGAATACCTCGGGTTTGGGGGTTCAGATCATAGGCCACTCATCTCCTTCTTCTCTGATCATAGAAAGAAACAAGCTGGTTTATTCAGGTTCGATAGAAACCTAAGACATAATAAACAAGTACAAGAGCTAATCAATCAGACCTGGCGAGGAAAATAGGTTGTGATGTTGACAAACGGATTTCAGCATGCAGAGCAGCAATTATTCAGTGGAAAAAGACAAGAACCTGAACAACAGGAAGCAAATTGACAAGTACAAAAAGGAGTTGGACAATGCCTTGAGTGATCCTCAAAACCCAACAGAGAAAATAGAGAAGCTTACAAAGGATTTAAAGGAAGCTTACAGACTGGAAGAGTCTTTTTGGAAACAACGAAGTAGAGTCTTGTGGCTAAGTCAAAGGGACAAGAACTCAAGCTACTTCCACTCTATCACAAAAGGGCGTAGAGAAAAAAACCAATTCTCGGTCATTAAAGACAGATCCAGAACAGCCCATTTCGAGGAAGAAGAAATTTGCCGCATCATAGAAGAGTACTTCGATGATTTATTCACCTCAGAATTCTCAGATCCGACTGGCGTATCCTCCAGCAACCAAATTGTCTCTATGCCCGAGTAGTAATAGGAAAATACTCATCTCAATCCAGTCTACTAAACTACAAGATAAAAGGGAATACGTCCCATGGTTGACGTGGAGTTATGCTGGGATTAGAACTCTTGAAGAACAACATAACGAAGTCCATTGGCGACTGGAAAGATACTCACATCTGGAACGAGCCATGGCTTTCAACAGAGTCCCAAACTGCACCCTATGGACCGCCAAATCTACATCAATCACAACAAATGGTATCAGATTTATTTGAGGAAAACTCGATAGAGTGGAGCCTAAACAAGATTAGAGCTACGATTCCAAACTATGAGAAGGAAGTTTTGCAAATCAGACCAAGCAGTTTTAGAGCAAAAAACAAATATATATGGATCCCAAGCAGAGATGGCAACTACAATGTCAAATCAGGTTATCACCAAAGCCTTCAACTATCAAACCAGAGAGACGAACAAGCAGACCAAACACCAACGTTCAACTGGAACAAGTTTGTTTGGAATGCTAACTGCTCACCGAAATTAAAGCTCTTCACTAGGAAGGCAGTGAACAATGCTCTCCTAATTGGTGATACACTTCTGAAAAGGAAAATAGTGGAATCAAGTGTCTGTAAGCGATGCTCAGAGCAGGAGTCAATGAAATATCTCTATTTTAACTGCATATATGCTCAAGAAACCTGGAAACTTATACCTCTCAAATCCCACTTCACAGAGCCAGTCATAAGAGACTT
The DNA here is from genome assembly GCA_900406405.1 of Lepidium africanum. Classification (NCBI taxonomy): domain Eukaryota; kingdom Viridiplantae; phylum Streptophyta; class Magnoliopsida; order Brassicales; family Brassicaceae; genus Lepidium; species Lepidium africanum. The sequence continues at coordinate 47,223 of OVAX01001171.1, forward strand.
TAAAGATATGATCCAGGAAAGTCATCTTTGGAAATGCTTACCACCTACAGGAATCAATCACGCCTCCATCTTCCACTGGGTCTGTTGGGCTCTATGGACTTGTAGAAACAAATTCCTCTTCAAAAACAGGTACTCATCACTTGCAGACACAACAACAAAAGCTCTATCTGAAGCTCGAGAATGGCAAGCAGCAAACGAAAAATCAAATAGAGAGCAAAATCACACCAAATCACAGTCAATCAGAATACCAGAGAACGTTGAAGGGAAGATTTGGGTAGATGCAACTTGGAAAGGATCTTCTCTCCATGCAGGACTCGGATGGCAAATAAAAAACAGATCAGACATGATATTAACAGAAGAAGAAGCAAGAAGAGAGTTCATTAGCTCACCTCTAGTTGCAGAAGGTTGCGCACTCCAAGCATCACTCTTCCACGCGGCGGAACTAGGTCTTCAAAGCTTGATCGTGTTCACAGATTCACATCTCCTGATTAAATCACTCAATGGAAATTCATGCCCAAAGGAGATCCATAGTTTAGTCTTCGACATCCTTATTTTCTCAAGAGTCTTTAGATCTGCTGTTTTTTGCTTCATTAAACGCACCAACAACCACGCTGCAGACGAGTTGGCTAAAAGGGCTCTCCACCAGGCACATCTTGTATTGGACTCTCAGTCCACTTAATTATCAATGAAAAAGTTTCGAGAAAAAAAAACAACTAACTATCTAAATAATCAATGTTGATTTTACCTCATTGTAAAAAGTTTATGTATAATTTGATTTTTTTGGAGTTTATGTCGGAATCGATACGATGGAGATTGTGTAGTTCGCAATCAGCCATTTTCCCGGTCTCTAATCATGATAATTTAACGGTTAACTAATGATTAATAGTTAATGTTAAATTTAGCTAATTTTTGAAAATTTATGTCTACAATTTGAATATCTTAGAATTTAAACAATTTTTTGAATTCATGAAGAAATCAGAGAGATGAAAATTGTTCAGTTTGAAATCGACCGTTTTACATCCATAATAATATTTGTTATAAAAGAAAAATTTGACATAAAGTTTGTTTTCTAATAAAGAAAACTTAGCATAAGATTGCATTAACAGCTTAACATTCAATTGGACATGTATATTCCACACATTAATTTTTGTTAACCATTCTGCACTTCTTGCGAACCTCACCAACCTTACCCGTCAAAACCCCAATCCGACCCATGTTCACCATAGAGACACCAAAGTCCTTAAAGAAATCAGACTCGTCACTTTTTATTTGGTTGAGAACGTAAGACTTAGTTTCTTTATTGTCTAAAAGAGCTGCATCAGATTGAAACAACCCTCTTCTTTGGGACACAATCTTATAGTAGCTTTCATCGAATGTTTTGAAGCTTCCTGGATCCATTTCTAGAGCTGTCGTGGTATCCGTCAGCTTGCATTTTTTGCTGAGACTGGCTGCATAGTCTGTGTCTAAGTTTGGATCACTGTCTCCTTTGCCCGTGAAATTGTAGAGCCGGTTTGTGACTTGAGCACAATGTCCGATCCCAATTGTGTGTCCTCCTGTCAAAATGCATATATAAAAAATGTGTTGAGTTTCCTTTTGGTCAATGATGATTGGACAGCTCGATCCATAATATAAAACTCGACTGTACTAAACAATGTAGATATTTAATCACTTTGTAGAATTTGAGTTAATTTTATCATGTACTCTGATACAAACCCAATATCTTATTTTGTTTGTTTGTGGAGAGAACACTATATCACTCATTCCCAAGTATGGGTTATGAATATTTTGATTCTATAACAGACCTGAAAGCACGACGAGATCTTTCTCGTCGAGGCCTTTGGCTTGGAATTGGGTGATAAGGCTAGTGATATTATCAAATGGTGATGGCAAATTCAGTCCGGCCTCAGTGATATTTGTAACCACGCCGTCTCTCCTTCCCGTTTCAACTGACCATGACGGTCCATTCAGCTGAAAAGATGTTGAGTCATTTACGATGTTGAAAATTCATATTATATATCTATATATATATAACTGTATAATAAGATGATCGAAAAAATGGCTACTTACGGCTACAACTGCATCTCTAGCGACAAAAGCCAATACATCAGAGCAAGAAACAATGCCCGGGCACTCTTTTTCTAGAGTTGCCTTGGCTTTGTCTATGATCTCAAACCCTCGAAGACTGAGGTTTGGAACTGCATTTTTCTCATCTTTTTTGTTTTTTAGTTCTAGCAAAATCGATCCTTCGCATCCCTATATATACATATAACATCAGCTGGACTTAATCATCAAATCTACAAATGCCAATGACGTCTTAGTAAAAAAGATCATTACCCAAACGAAGCAATCGTGAAAGAACATTCTGAGCAACGGAGCTCCAAGTGTGGAATCTTTCTTCATCGCTTCGTAGACTGTCTTTTTAACAATAAGCTCGGCTTTGGAGCATGTTTTGTCGTAAAACCCGACTTCCAAGTCTTTTGCATTGGTTTGAACAAATGAAGAGAGCAAGAACAAGAGTACTCCAAGGAAGCATAAACTAGAGATAGTCATCTTTAAAGCAGCGATATTGTTATTAGCTTCTCTTTGGGTCGAAGATAGATGGTTTTAGTTGTTATTTATACTAACATTATTCCTTAAATGTTTAAAATAGTATAGTTTTAAGTTTAATTGTATGACTTTATAAGAGTTCGTGGTGGCAGCATTGAGTAATTAATAACCAATTGTTGCTCCCGTAAAATAGTTGTGGAGGAATATTATTATTATTATTTTGTAATTTTGTTAAGTTATTAATCATTTTTTGTAGACTAAATGTACTTTCCATTTCCCTACACTTTATAAATTGGTTTGGTTGATGTATTACTGTAGCCACCCTTAAAAGGCTGCCAAACAATTTTGAACAGTTTAAAAAAGGAAGGCAAAGACAAACCAAAGTTTTTAAAATTTGATTTTCTTTTCGTCAATTAGTCGAAAGGAATGAATATGATTGATAAATTATATAGTAATGTGACCATAACTAACTTGAAATTGACATGTAAACCACAAGGAAACATATAAAAAACTATATCATGTGTTTCGTAAAAATGAATTTCCAACACCAACACGGCTGTTCTACACGTAACTATAAATGAATATTTATTTATTTATTTAATTTTTAAAAGATATTGAACTTTGAAACAGACAATGATACTGTACGAGAATTCGAGCTTAATAATAATAAAAAAATAAAAAAGAATAATAGAGCTTAAAACATAACATAATTAAGTACTATTATTCTATTGACAACTTAACGAACGGCTTTGGACTTGACTATATTGTTTAATCTTTGGTCTTTACCTCAACAATTATTGTGTCTGCGTGACAATCTGCAAGTTCCTCCAAATCACTCATTTGATTATTTGATTGTGACATTTTAACATAATGCTGAGAGAGTTGTTTTTTTATCGTATACTCAGTGCCGGCTCAATAAATTTAACGTCTTTGTGCTAAAACAAATTTTAGCCCTGTAGTTAACACTTAAAAACTCTTTTTCTTAATTTCACAAAATGTTTATACAGTTAGTTACCTTTTTCTAAGAATTGATAAATTGCTCTAGTTTTGCTTTCTCTTTTCTTTTTTCAGATCCAGTTTTTTGCTTCTTATACATATTTAATATTTATACTTAAAGCACAAAATCAAACAAATAAGCAGATATAATTCAATCACAAACAATCCTAAACCACTAATAAGAGAGATAAAAGTCGAATTTAGAAGACAAAACATGGAAATAATGAAATGAATCTAAGAATATTGAACAAGAATTGATTAGAGGAAAACACCTGTAAAAAGTTCAACGATTATTAGTACAAATAAAATATTCATCAACAAAGCTAAATAAATATAAGGAAAAAGTCATTACTCTTGTATTGTATAGAGATAGTTTAGGATTGGAGAATGAAGATTAAAGAATTAGGAGTTGACAAAGAAAAAAGATTAAAGAATTAGGTCTTCGAGATCGAGAGAAAGAAAAAGAGGCGATAGGTTTTGCAGAAAAAGAAGACAAAATACTTTTGCTGAATAAAAAAATGGACCTTTTAATCTAGAAAATTATACAAATATTAAAAGAAATTGGCCCACTAATCTAAAGAAATTATAGAGATTTTTACTAAAAATGAGCCCCAAAAATTCTTCAAAAAATGTGGGCCCTGAACATATGCTCCACTAGTTCATGTTCAAAACCGGCACTGTGTATACTGATTACTCTTTATTTAAGTGATATAGATACTTTTTTTCTCTGATCTATACCATTTTATTATGTGAACATAGCTTAATAACTACTTTTTGTGTGAGAATGAAGAATATAGCTATCATGATGTAGAAACCTGCAAACTAACAATTTTTACTATTCAATCATGCTAAAATATCTATAATACCCTACTAATTTATGATCAAAATAAAAACAATTAACCTTCATAACATGAATTACACAGCTGGCGGATAAGAGAGAAGTTAAAACTTGTTGTGTAAGTTTAGAGTATGTGTCCAACTATTCAATGTCACATCAATAACATAGTCATGTCTCAAACATTACAACTTATCCTTTTATATTAAAGCAAGAAACTTGTGTGATTCGAATATTATAACGCAAAACACATATAGACAAAGCATCTTAAATGTCTGACGAGGAATACAACATGTCATCAAGTTATGAGAGCGACTATCCATCAGTATGTATTATGTATCACGATTTATACTATAATGTAGACCATATATATATGTAACATTGATACAATACATGTACATATGTAGTGTTGGTATAGTTTATGTACCTAATGATTTAATGGATAAACAAATGTTTTATATGATTCAAGAAGGAGACCCTGATAATGCTAGGATAATATTGGGTGAGTGGGTGATATTTATGCATTTTGCCCATTTTAGCTTCATAGTTTGCATATGTTTGCATTCATTCACGTTCCATA
>OVAX01001172.1:0-52176 GCA_900406405.1 Lepidium africanum
TCTCTTTCTTTAATTGCTTTAGTTTTTCTTTTAAGATTTGCATCATTGTTTCCGCAACAACTAAGGCGTCAACCGATAACTTATAATGGGTGGTTTGTTCTACTTCAACGATGGAGAGCTTACAAGCCACTGGACTTCCTCACTAAGATTCCCATATGGGTACAAATTCAACGTTTGTACCCATGTTTGTTCGCCAGATAGCTCGCTCCATCGGAGAGGTAATTGAAGTCAACGTTCAACCTCTTTCTCTTGCGAGAGCAAGCTTAGTACGGGCCAGAGTCGAAATTGAAGCCTATGAACGCCTTAAGTTCTTCAAGAATGTACGTTTTCAAAATGGCGAAAGAGTGTAGGTCTATTTTCACTATCAGGCAGTGGCAAACTTTTGCCTAAACTGCCAAAAGCTAACACATGATACCACTACATGCACCTATGCACCACAAGCTTCAGATTTCTTGATTCCCCCATGTACCACAAGCTTCAGATTTCTTGATTCCCCCCTCTGCAAGTAACCTGGATCACGAAGATTCCTCCTCTGCTTTCTCCCACACGGATCTATCTACACAGGAGCTTGAAGATATCCCACAAGAGGAGCTTCCAAGAGCTGCAATCTACACTACTCAAGCCACGGCTAATAGGGTCGATGGTCTACCTTCTATTTCGGACACTATACGGGACATTGTTCATAACAATGGGGCGTTTGGTGACTTTACTGCTACCTTCGAGCTTGATTTAGCCACGAACTCTTCTCAGCAGGAGGTCCAAGTAATGATTAATAGAGAGTCTCAACGAAAATGCTACCCGAACCACTTCGAAGGTGAAACCTCGAACAAAGCTCCTCGTACCTTCTGAAGAATCTTCTCAGGACTCCGCTCTCTCGACATCAAAAGATGTTACAAGCCTTCCGCTGTTTCTATTCTCTTTAATCTATGCCTTATCTTTTGTTTCTTTAATTGGTTTGCTAATTAGATAGGTTTGGTTTGCAACCTCACCTATACTTTTGATATGAATGAGGGTTGATTAGCCTAAGTTGATGGTAATCCTTTTTGTTTTCAGCGTTTGTAATCAGCTATAGTATGTTTTAATGAAATTCAGTTTTCGAAAAGAAAAAAATCTACGGCATGTAACCATCAAACAAAATGATTTAAACCTGTGTATTGTCATTTTGCTGCAATTAAGAAATTTGCGGATGAGATGATGATGTGGATGTGTTCCTTCAGAAACAAATGACTTCCACACTTGGCTTTATAGTACAAGAGCATAAAGGGTCTCAAGACCTCTCAATCTGCTTGAGTTCTTTAGCTACCTGAATCATCTTTGGCCTAAATTCATCCTTCTTCTGCAACACCTCAAAGCGAGCACCAAACACGCTTCTATCTGCAATCTTTGGCCACTTGTAATGTCTTTTATCATCGTACGATGTATAACTTCATCAACCTTTCCACTCTTATATAAGCCTTTCACAAATTCAAGTATACCTACAGGATAATAACCATCTGATCCAGTAAAGTAAACCAATCTGCTAGTCATTACAACCATCAACAACACTCCAAAACTATACACATCAGTATATTCAGTCACAAGTCTTGAACCAAAATATAATGGATCAAGGTAACCATATGTACCCAACACATCTTCAGCTTCTATCTGTGATTTTCCCTCCTCAAGCAATATTGAGAAAGACAAATCAGACAACTTTGCATTCCAATTCTTGTCCAAACAAACATGCATTGGTTTAACATCTCTATAGATAATGATCTTAGGAAATGCCATGTTAAGATAAGCCAAAGCATTTGCAATTTCTTTCACAATCTTAAGCCTTAAACTCAAAGGCAATAGAGATTCTTCCCCAGTAACAGTGATACCTCCTCGATGGTTTAAAAATCCATGTTCTGCATCTTCAAACACAAGATCAGGAAAAGGAAACTCAAGACAACATCCTAATAGTTTAAGAAAGTTGTTGTGGTTACTCATTCGAGCTGACAAGACAAAATCTGTGTAAACTTCTCCAACTCTGTGATCTGTAACTCTATATTCAAGGAATCTCTTGATCATGTAAGATCTATCCTCGATTATACCTCTGTACCATATGTAGAACCCTTCTTCAGTGACATAAGAACTGGAATCAAAGTTCTTGGTAGCATTAAGGATTTGAGAAAAAGAAAAGCTGCGTATTGGAATAGATTTACCATTACAATCAGCGATTAGCTCCTTTAAGAAGATACTTCCGTTCTCCAAGAATCTCTTCTCTTTCTTTTTGGCAGAACCAGATCTCAAATTTTGCTTCAATTTCTTCATTATTAATTCCATTTATGAAGATAAATAGTAAATTTTCCTGAGTGATTGACGTTCAAGTTTCCCTTAAGACCATCTTAAGGTGCTTATGAAAAAAACCAATCTTTAGCTTTTTTTAATATTAAAATAATCCAAAATTTGATAAGTCAAAATTGTGACGCATGTTTCTGACATTCTAGAATTTAGTAGATGCTAAGTATACTTTTTAGTCATTAGTTATTCACCAAGCTTCTACCAAAAATAAACTAGTGTTTCACATTCCTGTAGTTCTGAGTTTTGACTGCTTCTATAACCTGACAATTCATTTATTCTTCAAATAATTTCCAACTAAATTGAATCTTTACACAAAAAAGAAATGCAATAAGAAATCCGATGATAAAGAAACTTAGTATGATGTCTGCAATTTAAACTTTAGAAACAGCTAAAGTTCATTTATACTTCACCAACTGTTCTAACTTCAGAGGCTTGCTCATGATGTCTATTCTTTGAAGGCCAAGATATATAATCATCCTAACAGTTTTTACAATACATTTTAAAATAATTTATGAGAATTATTCTGAATTTTATTTCTTGTAGTAAAACAGAATCAACTATCCACACAAAATCAATTCAGTATGATTTTAGAGTTTCATCAACAGTACTGTATTGAGCTAAAAAAAATGTAACAAAATTAAACTAAAATATTTGTGTTGTTTGAGAACCACAAGAAGTTGAAGACCAAAACAGCTGGAAGTTATGAAGACGGGCCATGTGGTTGCTTATCTAATTCGGTAAGAGAATGGTGGCTTCATTAAATTACATCTATACGGTTCCTAAAGAGTTTTATTTATCTTTAATACTCACATTTTTTCATTATATTTTTGAAAAAACAAAATTCATGGACTATATAATTTTCTTATTATATTCTCAATACATGTGGTTTCTTTTAATGCGTTCAAACGCTTTCCAATCCATCAACTGCTTACAGCTTACTCAATGCTAAAGTTAATTTTCCTTGTTCTTTGGAAAACTATAAATTTTTGCTTGGATGGTTAATTATTTTTTTATTATATTAAAAATATACGAAATATCAATCACGGAAATGACATTTAAACCAAAATCAAATGAATGTAATTGTTACTACATTTTTTGTTTCAATTTGGTATGCTTTCTTTCCCTTCTATTTTTTCTAACCAAGCTAAATGAATTTTCTATTTTCTTTCAAATTTAAGGAATCTGTTTTATATAAAAGTATTAAGAAACTTTAAAATAGAGAATAAAAAGAGAAAAGGTAGGTGGTAGTTATAAACACGCATTAATGACAACTAACTAACTAAAATCCTATAAGATAGCTTTGTTTCAGCTTCACAACATTTAGATTCACAATTCTTTCTATCAAACCAAACAACAACAATGTCAAACTTTGCAGTAATCTTCACTATTCTGATCACAGTCTTTTTAACAGTACATGTATCAGCACAAATGGGTATGTCTCCATCATCTGGACCATCTGGAGCTCCTGACTGTATGACAAACCTAATGAACATGACGAGTTGTCTTTCTTACGTTGAGGTCGGAGAAGGTGGTGGTGCGGCCAAGCCGGACAAAGAATGTTGCCCTTCACTAGCCGGACTTGTTGAAAGCTCACCGCAATGCCTTTGTTATCTTCTCTCTGGAGATTTGGCTGCTCAGTTTGGAATTAAGATTGATAAACCAAAGGCTCTTAAACTTCCTAAAACTTGTGGTGTCGTCACTCCAGATCCATCACTCTGTTCTTGTATGTATTTCAACCTTTATTTTGAATTTTCTTTTAATTAATTATGAAACTGCATGCATTGATTGTTATTTGCCCGCACTAGTGTAGTCTAGTGGTTAGTGGTTGAGTGAAGTTGTGGGATATCTAGACTCTATCATATTCGAATCTTTCTAAGTGTGCATTTGTGTGCGGCATTTGTAAGGATTTTGATTTAATTTCTCATGGCAATAGGGTGTAGTTGGATCTTAATCTAATAACCAGTGAAGGGATAATGTCCCAATGACCTAGTTTAGAGTTTATGGTATTTGTTGAATTGACCATCCGAATTATAATATATATATATATATATACAGAAATATTAATAAATATTCATGAAATAAATTAAAAGAACTTAATGTATGTAATCATATTACTCAAAATTTTGAAAATAAGAAGCTAGTATCTAAGTCTATGAGATAGAATTTGATGAATAATTTCTTTTGGTAAAATTTAAATGGTATTTTCATGAAATATTTTTTCTTGTAGAAAAAATGAATTTTTTTTCCCAATCCATAAATCATATAACCTAAAACAGAATAAATCAAAGACGTATTGTATATGCTAATTTAGTATATGAATTTAGATTCTCACATACACTCACATATTTAATAAAAAATAAATAATATAATGTGGATAGCTAAATTACAGAATAAGTGTAGTCAATATATATTTCATATAAATTATACTATATCTCAATCTCTTTATCTCTTATTAATATTTGAATTGTAAGACAAAAAATATCTTAAAATATGATCCCTTAAGAAATTTATTTGGCCAGCCACCATCTACTTTTACGACTCAACTACTCAGAACATTTAGTACTTTTGTCGGTGTCCCAAAAGCATTCACATGTTTTCTTCTTTTTGTCTTTTATTTATTTATATTTGTTTTTTTCTTTCTTTTGGATGTTAAAGTTATTGAATTATGAATTTAGCCAATTAACTTTATAATGTATTTAATGGGTTAACTAAAAAACAATTCTAATTAATTTTCATAACAGTATTTGGAGTCCCAATTGGAGCACCAGCTGGAGCACCTGTAGCTATTGGGAACGAAGGAGCCTCTCCAGCTTTAGCTCCTACTACGCTTTCAGGTAAAACAACTATCTATTGCGATTTTTATTCGGTTTGATAAATTATTTGGTATAATTTATATTAAAAGACAAATCATGTTTTATTCCTTTTTTTGGTCATGATAAATCATGTTTTCTTTGATTATATACCTTTACTTTCCTTTTTCTAAAATCTAATATTATTGATCTAGTGATTATATAAAATATCATCGAATCAACTTTTATAAAAAATAAATTGTTAATTTTTGTAAACAAAATTGTAAGAAACCTTTAATTAAAATATAAATATTTAAATCAATTAAAGTTTTTGAAGATTTTCAAACACATCAAACAACTGTCTTAAATTTATCAATAATTATTTTAAATATTATAAATCTACTTCATTCAAAATATATTATTTTAAGATAAATGATCATATTCGATAGGTGCAGAATCACCAGGAGGATTAGCATCGGGTCCTTCGAGTGGCAGAACAGGCAATGCACCAACCACTGGACCTTATTCTGTCTTTCTCAATTGTATAATTTTCCCATTAGCCTTCGCACTTCATTTCTATCTCTAATTTCATTTTATTTCAGCCATTAACATTTACAGAGTTTATTTTTATTGTAATTTCTTTACAAGAGTATTGTTGCTTTATTAGATTATTTTTCCTAAATTTATTACTTTTGTGTATCCATGGATTATCTCTTCATTCATCTTGTTGAATAAAGATTGTTGTTTTTCAATAACCAAGTGATACAAGACCAAGCCCAATTTTTGTTTGTATGGGCACAACTTTAAATTGTAAAAGAAAAATAGATGATATAATTTCTTTTATCAACAATTGAATTCACAAAATCTAATTCATAACCGATTCCTCAAACCCCTAACAATATTAGATAATAATATTAATAGAATTGGGTTGGATTACATCAAGAAAGACAGAAAACCCAATTCTTCTTTGTAAGGGCATAGGTTTGAATTTAAAAGAAACATAGATAGTAACATAAATTAGAACACACAATCAGCACAAGCTAATTTTTTAATATTACGAACGAGGTAATCAATTTTGTGAATATTTTCTTACATTTTGTGTTCGGTTATAATCTATTTTTTCTAGGTTTTCTTTCCCCAGTTTCTAATTGGTGTGGATTCTGTTAAAAGATTTTTCTATAACTATCAAAAGGAAAAACAATTTATAAGCACAAAAAAAATAAAATTTACATTCGCAGATAATGATAAAAAAAAAAGATGAAAAAAAAAGATATTCATGAATAATTATAACATACTGAGTTTATTTTTTCTTACTGCGTTGAACTTTCTCTTTGGAAAGAGAAATTAAGTCTTGTAAAGCTTGATATCGAAGGAATAATTGATTATATTCATCAGCAGTTCCAGTTTCATCAGCTAAGATTTTTCCACACCAATTACATGACCTGCAAATTAATTTCAGTATCCAAATTATATATACATATATTTACAAATAATAAGCTCTAAAACTAAAACTATGAAGAAAAAATGAAATTGGTAAGAACATACTTGACGGTACCAGCTTTTCCTTCGCGACGGATTGGTGTTTTAACACCACAGTGACTGCACCACATTTTTTCTTCACCGTTCATTGCTTCTGTCTTCTTCATTCAAGGATTTCTTTTTCAGGTATGAAAGTTTGATAAGTTTATAAATAAAGACCAAAGCGATTTGAATCCTATGAAAAACTTGAAAGTTGTTTTCATTATAATGAAAGGAAGTATTTAAGACTAGTACATATGGAGATTTTGCTAATTACCTTTTCTTTCTTATTCGATGTTTTTGATGTAATGTGGATTTATATAAGTTTTGATTATGCTTGTGGTCTTCTTTTTTGTGTCTTGGAGAGCAAGGTATATAATTTATAAATCAACGGCCACGATTTTGACTTTGCGCATCTTTGTATCGTCGTATCTTTTCACATTTCCTTTTCTTTTCGCTTATTAAATTTGGGTCAACCATTTAATAAAGACCGGAGATGGAAAATTTAGCTTTTGGTCCAAGTAAACTTTAGAAAACAACCTGTTAAAATTAAAAATTATGGAAATCAGGTAATTTTTATTAGTTCGATAATTAAAATGATTCAGATAATTAAGATTTTATAGAATTGTTTTAAGCTATCAGGTCATATCTATATCATTGTTAACAAACAAAAAATTAATATAAAGTATTTGACAACATAATATAAATTACAATATCATAATTAGAAATAAAATTTCGAACTTTTCACTCTCGTTGTTACATACTCTAGATAATGACTTAGACATTTGAAATTCGATTTTACTCTATTACATATAGAAATTATAAGTAAAAGATTTTAATGATGGAGTTAGATTATGAGATCATGCCTTGTATCTGATCTAGTTATCAAAAATCTTCCAAAATCTTTAATAAGCCTTCAAATCTATTAGGAAAAGTTAATATTTAATAGAACCATATATATTAGTTTAATAATTATTCTCCCCTCATTGTTTTTTGATCTTAGTTTTATATTTTAATATCTTAGTTAGGGTTGTTAGCCCAAATTATATATTCCAAATCTCCCTTGGGTTCTAAGGTATTCTTTTTTTTTTTTGTGTTTTGTTATAATTATAATAATAATAACAGTAATAATAATATATAACAATAATAATATTATTTTTAGTTATTGAGCTTAACTCGCCAATGGACTTCATTAACCGCTTATGCCAAAACTTTCCGGTTTCGCCAATGGCTCAAATTGCAATGTGATTGTTATTGAGTTTAACTCGCAGACAGCCCATTATGAATTGTGGGCCAAACAAACTTATTGAGCCGAGCTCTCGAGGCCTGGTATCAACAAAGGTATTCATGTATTTATATTCTAAACTATCTAAATTATTAAAAAAATAATAACATATTCAGTTTATTGTTTGTTATTGCTTTGAAGTTCTTTCTCAAGAGAATACAAGGCTTGCAAAGCTTCATATCGACGGAATAATTGATTACATTCCTCAGCAGTTCCAGTCTCATCTGCTAGGATTTTTCCACACCAATTACATGACCTGCAAATTATTTTTGCAATACCCAAATATAAATATATTTTTTTCATCTAAATCTGAATTATATTAGATTTGAAAGATTACAATGATCAGAGATTAAAGATAAACCACAAAGAGAACAAAGGGAGCAATCAATCCTTCAAAACATAAAGGATGATGTCAAGCTAACCAATTGATAAAAACCAAACCAAATGTATCAAATGTATCAAAACATAAAGGATGATGTCACAGGCATAGAAGAGAGGGTCGGTTGACAAAAGCTAATACCCAAATATAAGTATATAATAAACTCTTAAAGTTAAAATATAAAAACTAAATAAAATAAAGATTGTGAAAACATACTTGACGGTACCAGCTTTTCCTTCACGGCGAGTTGGAGTCTCAACACCGCAATGATCGCACCACATCTTCTCTTCACCGATTTTCTCATTACTGATTTTTTCTTCTTCGATCTTCTTTTCACTGTTCATTGCTTTTGATGTTTTTGTTCCACACAAAACCTTAAAAAAAAAACAAATTATGAGAGTATTTTTTCGTGAATGATAAAATTCGGAGAGTTATTTGAGTTTATATAGAGAAGCCAAACGATTTGATTCCTATTAGGAATTGGAAAATTGTTTTCATTATGATAAAAGGAAATACTTGAAGCTAGTATGTATGGAATTTTTCCTATTTTGTTCTACATATTCGTTATCTTTGAATTTAATGTCAATTTAAATAGGTTTTAATTATGATATTACTGATTAATCATAATAAGTTTTCTGTCGAAAAAAAATCAACGGCCACGATTTTGATTTTGTGATCGTATCTTTGCACACTTCCTTGCTATTCGCTTATTTATTTAAATGGAAAATTTAGCTTTTGGTCCAAATAATTATATTAATAAATGCATATTTGTGGCAATTGTCTAATTTAAATATTTTTAATTAATTAGAAAACTACATTGGTATATCATGGAGAAAAAGCTTCTCAAAATTTAGAAATTATAGAAATTATTAATTTTTTTTACAAAATAACTATTATAATTTTGTTTAAGAAATAAGCAATCGCAATATTAAAGTTGAATATTCATTCAATTTTCATTCTATTAAAATTGAAATAATAAGTTTTCTGTCAATAATATTAAAATGAATGAAAATTGAAAAAATACTATTCAAGCAATTGCAATATTAAAGTTGGAGAAGAAAATTATGATAAAAATAATATAAAAATTATCATAAAAAGTTACATAGATTTCATTGATAAAAAATATTCATTCTGTAAAAAAGTATATATTCATTGATAAACGTATTAAATAAATTTCATAAACTATTGACCTTTTCACTATTGTTTTCTGTTTTTTCGCATATAAAATATAATTGGTTTAATTTCAATATTTTACAAAGATTTTTGCTTTTCAAATCACCAAAAGGAAATACGATTTCAAATAACATGTTTTATATAAAAAACTAAACTAATGATATATTGTAACTTTGTAAGATTACGCAACTATCATATAAAGTGTTCCATTGGGTAAAATATGGGCGACAAAAAAAGAAACCTGTTAACCTTTTTACTACTGCTGTGCAAAAGATATGTGATCAGCACAACAATATGTGAAGCTTATCTAACTGGTTCGCCGCCTAACTCTTCGGCTGCTGTTCTCACCACCATCAGAGAGCTGAGCCCAAACACTCTGTGACTTTGATCCTCCGATGCTTGTTGCTTCATCAGAACCAGCCACTGTCTTTAGTAGCTCGTACTGGAGATTTGGATTGTCATCCTTCAGATCTATATAAGCATCTGTCCGCACAACAGCTAGAATTTCCAAGACAGCGAAAACATCAAACTTACGAAAGGCTTTTTTTATCGACATGAGATCTCATAAAGCTGTATCTTGATCGTACCTGCTAGGTTTTCTGCAGTGAACTTTAGGGAAATATTTTTTAGTTCAGTTGCATTAAATTTGTCGGATAAAGCTAAGATCTTGGCTACGGAGCTGATAGATATGCCTTTGCAGATGTGAGATTCACACAATAATCTGAGCCTACTCAATTCGTACTTGTTGGCAGCTGCCAAAAGCTTTACGATCAGTGTCTCATCTATTTCGGACAGCTTTAATAGGTCAAATGAATGAGCCGTCACTGGTTCCACATCTCCCGGGAGAGAATCTTTATACATGAAGTGTAGCAAAGCCTGTATTAGGTGGGACATGGCCATGGATAAACACCAACGAATAATACTCACACAAGAAAAAGATAAAGAGAAGCAATGAACTCCAAATTTGTACCTTGAAAACCTTAGGTTCCAAATCATTGATCGCTACCTCAGTGTTTGCTTCTGGCACATTGTAAAACTTAGATCTGAAAAACGGAGATTGTGCAGCCAAAACTAATTTATGAGCTTGAATCTTTTCACCAGCAATGTCAAATGTGACATCTGAGCCTTCCAAAGAATCCAGCAACTTTCCAAAATGTGATCCAAGTTCAGAGTGTGGGACATGTATAGAGTGTAGCCGTGGACAGTGTATCTCTGAAACAACAACTCCAATTGTACAATTGATTTTCAAGCAATCGTCTTTAAGGTAGTCAGATGTCTCAAGCGAGGAATGTCTAATGAAACGCTTGTATCCCCTACTCAAAATCCAAAGAACAGAGACAATGATTTGAGAGCTGAGCTAGAAGTTCAGATAGCAGCAAAAAATAAACGTACCCTATGAACACAAAATTAGGCCATTAAAGACACTGAAGAGACCTGTTGAACAATTCTATGGCAGTTCAGATAGCTGTCGACACCTTAGAATTATAGATTTCAAAGGATCATGAACATAGAATTACCCCAGACCCTTTTCATGTCCCTAAGAATTTACCCATATTTGTGATTAAGAAGGGAGCTAGAGACCAAACATTATATGAGCAAGTAGAAAACTCTATCAAATTTGGTCTAATAGAAATGAATAGCAGAACACTTCCAAACTGTTAACATGAAACATCAAGCGCCATTAACATATACAGTTCAAATTTAGATCCTCCTAATAGTAAACATGTCTTAAGACTGAATTTAAGTTTCTACTGAAAATTAATGGTTACCCATGAATGTAAAACTGAATACTATGGAGATTTTGCATATGATAAAATAGAATGATGAGCTCAGGAAATCACGTCTTACCACATGCTTCCTGGGTATTTGAGCGTGTAATGTCCACCGTCAAGTGATCGATCAAAATGGCTATGAACCTTATGCTTCCCTTTACCACTTTGGTCAAGAAGAGCGAGCTCAAAAAGTGCTCTAACCTCAATACCTTCATTAGCGAGAACGATGAATACAGAGACGTAAGAAGAGCAATCCTCTGCGCTCTTACCGTCTGGGTAAACGAATATAGACCACTGATAACCTCCAACGGAGAAACTCTCACTTGCTATGTGTTTCCCTACTCCAATTCCTTTAGATAAACTATAGCCTTGAATCACGAATTGGTGCGATCCATTCACCGTCTGTGTCACCGACCTCGAGCTTGTTGGAGATTCGAGTTGGTCTGAGTTCGAGTTGGGACTTGATGATCCGCTGTCTCTGGTCATCGGCGTCGACATTCGCCGCGAGTTAGATGTCAAACGGAGAAGATTATCATCGATATTTTAGGGATTTTGATTCCAAATTTTGGGGAAATTGTGAATTTTCTGGTTTAGAGAATTCAATTTCAAACCGTCGACGAAACGGAGAAGGGAGGTCGGGCAGAGAAGAAGGGTATAAAGGTCATTTAACGAACGAGCTCACAAAATAAAAAGGACAAGAATTACTCAAATAGTGTCGTAAGATATATATATATATATATAACTTTTTAAAAATATAATATAATTACAAAGTTGCCACTGAATTTTTTAAAAATTATATATATTTTTAAAAATTTTAATTTTTTTTTCAGAACAAATTTTTCTTAAACGTTTTCTCTCTACAAATTAAACTAATTAAACCTAAAAGCATGAGAATTAAACTTATGAAACATAAGAATTAAACCTATAAAACTAAATATACATTAAGGTTACTTTTAATAATTTTTCAAACTACAAAAATACATAACTAAAATACATAACTAAGCATACAATACTAATATATATGTACTTAAACTGTGCATAACTCATCATACAATACCAATGTTTGAAGGCATACGAGAAACCTAAAACAAAGACCTTAAAACCTACAACGCTATAAATTTAAAGTGACAACACAAAATAAAGTAAGTGACAACACATACAAGCTCAAACCTACATATCTTGGGAGGTAAACTTACAACAAAAAAGGATATCGTACAACGATAAACCTACAATAAACTAGAAAACAAACATACAACAAAGGAGAACTAAGTCAACAACGAAGAAATACATAAACGTGAAAACAATTGTATTCAAAGTTCAACACAACAAAAACCTACAATAAAGCACACGAAAAAACCTAAAACAAAGATTCTTTAAACTTACACAACACATAAAACAAAAACCTACAAAACAGGAAAATTACGTTGAGAAAGAATAAACAATAAACCTATAATGCCTAAGAGATAAACCTACAAAACTGAAGGATATCTTGCAAAGTTAAACCTACAACAAATGAATAACAAACCTACATAGAAGGAAAAGTAAAACGACAACGAAGACTAACACAAGCCTACAAAAAACGTATGTGTTCAAAGTTCCAAACAAGAAATGTAAAATAAACCTACAACGAAGACCTTAAAAACCTACAACAAAGAAATATCAAACCGACAAAGCACGCAGAAGAAACCTACATAACAACAAAATTAAGTCGATAAAGAAGAACTTGTAAACCTACAATTCTTGAGACGTAAACCTACAACAAAGAAATATTTAATCGGCATGAAGCAATATATAAACCTACATAAAAGAGAATAAGTAAGCTCACAAAGAAGAAAATGAAAACCTACAAAACGTGATGACTAAACTTACAACGAAGTCAAAAATTCCCGTAAGTTTGCTCACTACTGAAGTTGAATCTCTCATTAATGGCAGTTTCATAATATTTTTTTTTTGATCAAAAGAAATAAGGGTATAATGGTATTATTTGAGAATAAAATATTAGTATTGTAATTTTGAAAAATTAAGACTATTCTAGTAATTACACGATTATATAAGACTAGTATAGTAAATCACCCTTTTGAAAATTGTTCTCATATAGCCAAGAAGCAGGTGGCCCAGTTGGCTTGGTCCTAATCTAGCTTGGCACCAGGTGGGAGGTTCAAATCCCACCAGTTCCAGTAGGAGCAATTTGGCTATGGATCAGATTTTTGTCGATCTTATTAGTTAGAAAAAATGAGTAAGATTGACAAAAAAAAAATTGTTCTCATTTATGCTAGAAATTTTTTCAATCAAGTTTCATATACTCCATTTTGAAATATAAAGGGTTTTAGTCAAAGACACAAATATTAAGAAACTCATTTATTTTTTTCTAAAAATAATTTAATATTTATTTAAAATATAATCTAACAAATCATAAAGAATTCTGCAAAATATTAAAGGGCAAAAATATCAACTTCATTAAATTTTGCATAGAATTATGCAGAAAACTTTATAAATTGAAACACAATAAAAATATTAAACTCTTTATATATTGAAATAGAGAGACTATGCAATAATTAATATTATTGTGTCCTTGACAAGAAAATAATTGTGTCCTACCATCGAAATCCTGTGTTTAGGTTACTTATGGTTAGTAAATGTTTTGTTTGTCTTTTCTTTTTGGGTTTAGAGGTGTGCTGGATAGTTTTCTCATTCTCGTTGAGGCAAGTAACGATTTTTTCTGCATAGAGATTTGTGTTTCGCTTACAGTTTTTACTTATGATTATTTATTTTGACTTTGTTGTTTTCTGGTAGATTCGTGGGTTTGGTTATGTTCTCCAATTTCTTTTTATTGGTTTAGAATTTTTAAAATATTTATAATGAGAGCGGTGCTGGCTTACTAGCATGGGCAACTAGTGCGATGATCTTGGCCCCAAATTGTTAGAGGTGGATTCGAGATCCTATTTCGGTTCATGGAAATAATGGGCCAAATTCTAAGTTTCGAACTCGGCAAATTTATCGAAGTCTCAACTCGGACGATTTCCATCTCGGAAGCGTGTTAAAACCTGAAGGAAGTCAGATGACATGTCAGCAAACAAAGAAATGGAAATTTTCCTCTTCCGACATGGAAAATTTTCGAAAATCTAGCAAGAATCTTCTAGATACGACCTTATCTAGAAATTTGTATATTTTCTTTTATCCAATCTACTTTGTAACTGTCTTTGTGGTCTATAAATAGAGGGACATGTCCTTCAAAGAAAAGATCCGCTTTTTGGCACAAGACATTAAGTAATATACTCTATACGGCAACTATCCTTCTTCACAATACACTCTTTGTTTTCCAAACCCTTAAAAGAATCTTTGCCAATCTTCCCTCTTGTAATAAGAATCGTGGACTTAGCTCCTTGTGCTAGACTGGGTTCAAACAATTGGCACCGTCTGTGGGGAAGACATCGAATGAATTCTTTACACAAGAACAAAGGAGTGCACATGGAGCAAAGGATGGTAGAAGATGAAGTAACTGTCAGCTCACTCGAAAGGAGAAACCTTAACCTCCAAGAAAACATTGATCCGACTCTCGGATCGTCCTTGAACTCTGTTCAAACTCAGGAGGAGAACAGAGAAAAGTTCTCAGGAAGTTCTCAGGACCACTTTCAATCGAGAATTTGGTGAGCAACATGATAACGCAATCTGAAGCTTCCGATCAAAGAAACTCAGAAAGATTCGACAAAATCGAGTCTCGTCTAAACGAGAGTAGCCTCCTGTCTACAAAAAACAACAGGCCAGACGGAGAAGTGTTAGCCAGCGTCCAAAGAAATCTGTTTGGAACAATTCTGAGTCCACAACCAAGCAACATGACCGGTCCAAGACTAACTACGATGCCAAACACATCAGGACAATAGGCGCCGACTACAATGGACGCAACAATTGTATATAAGATGATGGAGGACATGCGGTCTCAGTTCCATCAAGCTACTAGCTCGGGGCCAGAGATTGGGAAAATTTTGGCTCAAGCTCGAAACTCGCCCTTTGCGTCGAGGCTAAAGAAAGTCTCGGAAAATCGGGGACTAAGAATAAGGTGCTTGACATATGATGAGACTACTGACCCAATCGAATTCATGAGTGCTTTCAACGTCATGATGAATGAGACCACCTATAATCCCGACCAGGAGGACACAACTTACTGCCAACTCTTCGCCGAGAATCTAACCGGCGACGCCCTAGTATAGTTTACCAAGTTACCAACTGGATCGATCGAGAGCTTCAATCAACTCGTCGAGCTATTCATGAAGTAATGCACCCTATTCGTCAACCAAGATACTTCTACGATGGAGCTACGGTTTGACATCGTATCTCGGACGATTTAAGAAAATCTTGATTAAGGCCAAAGTCAGCGACGACATGGCCATCGAGGCTTTAAGAACTAGAATGTTTACAGATGAGGCCCTGCAAAGAGATCTCTTCATAAATCGTCGTAGTACAATCTTGGATGCCCTATGCAGAGCGGTGAGGCATGCAGACTATGTGGAAGAAAAGCAAATCCTCGCCAGAACGCAAAAAATTCATCGAGACTCGGGAGCTAAAGAGTCGAAAGAAGAATACCATGAGCCATACAACGTAACTATAGAGGGAAAGTGTTCTTGGCAACTGGTTTCCAAATCGGTGAAACTGATAGCCCCAGCTCGCAAAAAGCCGTTTAACAACACTTACAACCAAAGTGAATACTTGGCTTTTCACAATGGGACCGGTCATCCACTTCTAAGGGCAAATAGTTACAAGAGCTAGTTACCGAGAAATTTATCAAAGGAGAGTTGAACCTTTCGGAAGAAGAAACTCAGAAGTTCAAGGCACAAAAGCGAAAAGAAGCCGAGTTGCGAGAAACAGCTTACAAAGCAGCAAACCAAGACAGCAATGCCAAAGAAAAACCAAAACGGCAAAAACAAGATGGGGAGACCAAAGAATCAAAATCCCTGAGAATGGATGTCAATGTAGTCATGGGAGGATTACAATTTTGCGACGATACTATAAGGTCAATTAAAAGGTACGTACGAAAGGTTGTAGCAGCAGTTAATCTTGATCAAATCCAGGAAAGCTTAGAACCAATCGATTCAGAAGTTACATTCACCGCCAAGGATGTTGAAGGAGTAAGATTCCCACATCGAGTAGCCGACTGCGACGTATCTCGGATCCTCATCGATACAAACAGTTCGGTATATATAATCTTCAAGGAGAAATTGGATAAGATGGCTTTACCAGACGCACGACTCAAACTAGTGGAAAGAACGTTGACTACTTTCGATGGAAGTACGATAAATTCAATCGGGACTACCAAGTTAGCAATCCGAGTTGCCTGAATTACCAGATGGATTAAGTTCTTGGTAGTGGATAAACCACCAATTTACAATATGATACTTGGGACACCTTGGATCCATACAATGAAGGCAATTCCATCAAGTTACTATCAATGTGTGAAATCCCGACAAGCGAAGGAGTTTACACGCTTCGAGGAGATCAAAAGATGTCTCGGACATGCTTCATCACCGAGTTAAAGTTACGAAACAAATCTTGCATGCTCACTGCGACTGTTAAAAGAAAAACATCAACAGAGCCTCCCGCTCCTGAAAAACCAGACTAATCTAACGTTGAATTTGTCAACATTGATCTCACAGACCAGTCCAAATGCGTAAGCATTAGGGTCAATCAGGGTAAGTCGATCCGAGAAAAGTTGATTCAACTTCTAGAACAAGACATGGCAACATTCGCATGGATGACTAAAGATATGCCTGGGATCAATCTGAAGATTACAAGCCAAATATTAAACGTTGATCCGACCTACAAGCCCATCAAGCAGAAGCGAAGAAAGCTAGGGCCAAAAAGAATAAATGAGGCTGTAATCAATGAAGTCAAACAGCTAACCGAAGCCTGATCAATTATCGAAGTCCAATACCCGGAATAGTTAGCTAACCCGGTTGTTGTTCCCAAGAAGAACGAAAAGTGGCGAGTATGTGTGGACTTCACCACCCTCAATAAAGCCTGTCCAAATGATAGTTTCCCACTGCCAAATATCGACAGAATTGTTGAATCAACCACCGGAAATGAACTCCTTTCATTAATGGACGCCTTCTCGGGGCATAATCAAATTTGGATGCACCCTAATGACATGGAGAAAAATTCGTTCAACACAGAGCGCAGAACTTACTACTATAGAGTAATGTCATTCGGTCTAATGAATACCAAAGCAACTTGCCAGAGATTAGTCAACAAGATGTTTGCCGATCAACTCGGACAAACAATGGAAGTTTACATAGACGACATGCTTGTGAAGTCTCTTAAAGCTGAAGATCATGTCGAATATCTAACACGATGTTTTCAAACATTCAATGAATATCAGATGAAGCTTAATCCGGCAAAATGCACTTTCGGAGTAACCTCGGGAGAATTTCTTGGTTACATAGTCACTCAAAGGGGAATTGAAGCAAACCCAAAGCAGATTAGAGCAATCCAAGAGTTACCTTCTCCAAAGAACAAAGGAGAAGTTCAAAGGCTAAATGGCCGAATAACCATTGTAAATCGGTTCATCTCACAGTCAACGGATAAGTGTCTCCCATTTTACAACTTATCACGAGGAAATAAAGAGTTCAAGTGGGACGAGAAGTGCGAGAATGCTTTTTCTGAGTTAAAAGAGTATCTTTCCACCATGCCGATTCTTGCAAAACCCGAAAACAGAGAACCTTTATACTTATACATTGCGGTCTCAGCGTTAGCAGTAAGCAGCGTGCTAGTTCAAGACGATAGAGGAACTCAACATCCAATTTTCTACATGAGCAAATCTTTGGACGGATCCGAAACCAGATATCTGACTACTGAGAAACTCGCGTTTGCAGTGGTGACCTCGGCAAGGAAGTTATGACCTTACTTCTAGTCTCACACTATCTCTGTGTTAACCAATCACCGGCTACGAACAATTCTACATAGTCCAAACCAGTCCGAAAGACTAAGTGGGCCATCAAATTAAGCAAATACGATATCGAGTTTAAAGGAAGAACAAGTGCAAAGTTTCAAGTACTAGCAAACTTTCTAATTGAACTTGCCCACACCTTGGAACTCTTAAGATCAGACAATGATCTTTGGACTTGGAAAATCTACATTGACGGATCATCGTCGCAACATGGTTCGAGGATAGGAATCCGACTTGAAAGTCTGACAGGAGAAATCTTGGAACAGTCGTTCCGACTCGCGTTTCTAGTATCCAACAACGAAGCAGAGTATGAGGCATTAATTGCAGGAATCAGGCTGGCCAAATAGATCTGGGCAACCCAAGTAGAATGTTATTGTGACTCTCAACTGGTAGTCAACCAAGTGAATGGAGGATATGTTACCATAAACGACTGGATGAAAGCATACCTCAAAATTGTCAAGGATTTGACGAACGATATGAAGTTCAAAGTAAACAAAATCTCCCAATCTGAGAACATTTTAGCTGACGTTTTAGCAGCTCTCGCATCCGCAACAGATCCCATTCAAAGGAGAATAATATCTTTTGAAAGTATACACCAACCAAGTATAAGTTTACCGAAAGGAGATGTAGAACTCGTCTGAGCAATTACTGAAACTGGGGACGACTCAGACACCAAGATGCCAGATATTGAACAGCTCAGTGAACAGAAAATCAACTGGTGAGATGGAATTCTTGCGTACATTATGGATGGAGAAACGCTAGAAGACAGATGGGCAGCCCGCCGACTTAAAGCCAAGTGCGCTTTCTATGCCCAAGTCAATGGTAACTTGTATCAGCGAATTACAACGGGATCCTCTTCACTTGCATCAATGGTGACGAGATTAGTGAAATCATTAAAAAGACGCATGATAGAGCAGGTGGAAATCACAATAGTTGAAGATCACTTGTACACAAGATCGAAACCCTCGGACATTATTGGCTATCGATGGCGAAGGATTGTACGCAATATGCCACCAAATGTGACAAATGTCAATGACACATGCACATCATCCACGCCCCAACTAAAGAGCTAACCTCTGAAGCTATGCCATATCCGTTTATGTGGAGGGCGATGGACATAGTCGGACCGTTGCTCTCATCTCGTCAAAAATATTTTATACTTGTCATGACAGATTACTTCTCAAAATAGGTCGAAACAGAGGCTTATTCGCACATCAAAGATAGAGACGTAGTCAAGTTGCCGACATGGGTTACCTCACGAGATTATAACAGACAACGAATCTCAATTCATATCGGCGAATTTCACTAACTTTTGCTCTAAATGGAACATCCATGTAAACAAATCCACTCCGCGAAACCCACAAGGAAACAGGCAAGCTGAGGCAACAAACAAACATATCATAGATGGAATAAAGAAAAGGTTCTCAGAAAAGAAAGGAAATTAGGCTTCCAAGTTGCATGACGTGTAGTGGTCACATCGAACAACACCTAGACGCTCAACCGGAAGAACTCCTTTCTCTCTTTCTCACGGAATGGAGGCAATGGCTCCAGTGGAAGTAGTAGTACCAACCATGCGTCAAGAACATTTTCCCAAAAATGAAAACTCAAACAATAAAGCAATGGAAACCAGCATCGACGACTTGGAAGAAGAACACAACGAGCCACTTCTCCGAGTACAAAATTATCAACAACAGACTGCAAAGTACTACAATAAGAAAGTTGGAGGAAGGCAATTTGCGGTAGGAGATTTGGTACTTTGGAAAGTGTTTGAAAACATGGCAGAACTTAAAGCAGGAAAACTTGGCGCCAACTGAGAAGGACCGTATATCATCTATGTAATCATAAAACCAGGAGTCTACAAGATCGCAACGATGGAAGGAGAGATTATTCCTCGAAGTTGGAACTTCATCAACTTGAAACGATACTACTATTGAATATACTCTGACTCGGCGATCTGAATGCGTTACTTGAAGCATGCCTATTTAATTAATTATGTAATCAGAAGTACATATTGGCTTGATCCCAGCAGGGTACGTAGGTAGCCTTCGGGTGCAGCTATAACTAAATAAAAATTTTAATGTCCTCATCTCGGACCTAAAAAAATAAAATAAAAGGGATTACACCCTAACTCCTGAAAAAAGATGAGATCAAACTCTCACGAGACAGAATACAATTCTACACAGAATTTCCCGAGATCAAGTTCTAGGCAAACATTCAAAACTGAGTCTTTAAACCTCGTCGGGTAGTAAAATCCCATTCAATATAACCGACTCTTAAAACTTCACCGGGTCATAAAATCCCATTCAATATAACCGAGTCTTAAAACCTCGCCGAGTCTTATAACCTCACCGAGTCTTAAAATCTCGCCGAGTCTCTAAACTCGTAAATAATAGAACCAAGTCTCAAACCTCACTTAAAGCCGAGACCTAGTCTCTTGTAAAAGTCAAAACTTAGCTCTTCACACAAAAACACGAGATGTGACGCTCGCAAATACTAAAAACTGAGATCTATTTCTCACACTTAGCCGAGACCAAGTTCTCGCAAATATGGGATCGAGTTCCCACACAAAGACAAAGCATAGCTTTATATAGATTTCCCGAGGTCAAATCCTCGATAAAACAAAACCTAGTTTTGTACAGATTCGCGAGATTAAGTTCTCAAACAAAGACAAGCATAGTTCTGTACACAAAACAAAAACGACATTGCTATTAAGTTTATTTCCGATGTTGAAATTCTTTAAACCTAAACTGAGTCTTAAAATCTCAGTTTAAAAGGCCAAACAGTGAAACTTCTCTTCCTAACAATCGAGATCGAACTCTCAAACTTGGGAGAGAAACGTAGCTAACATGCAAAAACAAGAAGAGACGTTGGGAATTAGACTTCATATTTGTGCAAGTATCGTACAAAATTACGAGATAACATCGAAATTTGAAATCAAAATTTTCAACAAGTTCTCATATTCGGAATTCAAAATTGAGACAAATTAAAATATCATACTCACAAAATAACAACGTTGTTCATTATTCAGGTAAATAATTACAAGTCAATAGCCGATTACAAGGATCAAAGAGATGACTTATAAAAAGTTGAACTACTATTACAAGAATCAAAGAGATGACTCTGAAAAATACAAAAATTCAGATAAAAAAGAGGAATACTAGTTTCTAGTCTGATCTTTTCAGGTTGACACTCCTCAATCTCGAAAACCGGAACGATCACGTCTCCAGGAAGTAACGGCGTCAAGTTCTCTCTGTTGACAGCCTCCTTGGACTCATTCAGTTTAGGAGTTATCAAGTCAATAACTGCTGAAGGAATGTTAACACCCCGAGCAGAGAGAAGTTCGAGAGCACTCTGCGACCCAAGATATTGGGCATAAACCAACCGAGCCTCTAGATTCTTATCCAGATCAGTAAACCGAGCAGCAATTTGGTTGAAGCGCTCGGAAAATTGATCCTGAAGATCTTATAAGATCTTTTTCTTTTCGTTATTCAGAACCTGATGAAGTCGAGAGTCGAAGTTTTCCCTTATAGAGTCCAACTCGGTCTGGAGCCCATGAATCTTGTCATTGGCCTTCTCAGTAGACTTGAATGTCGTGTTCCGATCCGACTCAGCGCATTTAAGCGACTTCATCAAAATCGCATTCAGTTCTACCAATCTGATGATGTTTTAACACCAACTTTCAACTCGTTCTTCACACGAGCGAGTTCTTCCTCGGTGGCAGTAAGTCGGGACCTCGCTTCCACTGCTTCGAGTTTGGTTTGGCTAGCTCGACTAGAGTTCCTTCGGACGCTTTTATCCGGATCGGCGCGGGACCTCTCGCACTGAAGCATAATGCTGTTCAGACAAGTGATAAACTACAAAAACTTTGACAAAGTAAAGTTAGAGGATTTGGAGCAAAAACAAAATTGTGGAATTGAAGTAAAACTAAAAGGGGGAAAAACTTACCCAAAACAGCAAATATGCAGACTCTTCGTATTCCTCCTGATTCTCCATTTGATCCAGAGAAGGGAGACGCTCTAATGATGTCCTAATCTGATGCATCAGATCAGCACATTCCGTTTGAAACTCCAAAATCGATCTTGGATCGGAGTGATCAAAGGTGAAACGGTAATCTAGAAAGCCCCTTCCTCTTCCCCGAGAAATACCAGAGGCATTATTGCGGGTAACAACTCTAGGAGTAACGACTCCAGGAGAAGCAGTCTTAGGCGTATCAGCCCTTGGCTTTTTCGCAGGTCGTGAAGTTCCCCGACCAGAACTTGAAGGAACTTCAACAATGTCCTATGTAGGTGCAGAAGAAGATCTGGTCACTCTAGAGGATCTCTCAGCAGGACGAGTCTCCATTCCATCAAGAGTAGTGTTGATACCTTCTACAACGTTAGGAAGTTCAAAATCATCAAGACCTATCTTCGCTTAAATTACTTAAAATATATCAGAAAACTTTTGAAGTCAGAAGAAAACTTTAAAAAAGAGATATAAATGAAGTCGGAAGGATTAATCGCAGGAAAGAAGTGAGTGGTAAAAGAGTGATGGCGCGGTATTAATAGGAATTTACCGGAAACCGAAGTGACGCCAAACAATAATAATTACTCAGCATGCGGAAATTGAGGGAACCACCTCAAATAACCCAATCGCGAAATGACACGTGGACCAAAGATTCTAGAAGCGGAGAACTTCCCGACTCGGAAACTCGTCAATAGATTTCCGAGTCTGGGGGGACAATTGTTGGAGGTGGATCTGAGATCCTAATTCGGTCCATGGAAACAATGGGCCAAATTCTAAGTTTCGAACTCGGCAAATTTATCGAAGTCTCAACTCGGACGATTTCCATCTCGAAGGCGTGTTAAAACCTAAAGGAAGTCGGATGACACGTCAGCAAACAAAGAAATAGAAATTTTCCTATTCCGACATGGAAAATTTCCGAAAATCTTGTAAGAATCTTCTAGATACGATCTTGTCTAGAAATTTGTAATTTTTCTTTATCCAATATACTTTGTAACCGTCTCTATTGTCTATAGAAAGACAAATCCTTCAAAGAAGTGATCCGCTTTTTGGCACAAGACATTAAGTAATATACTGTACTCGGCAACTAACCATCTTCACAATACACTCTATGTTTTCCAAAGTCTTTTTTACCTAATCTTTTCTCTTTCAATCAGAATCGTGAACTTAGTTTTTTGTGTTAGATCCGGTTCGAACATAAACCCAAAATTTTTTTTTGGTTCAGTTTTATTTTATTATTTTATTTATTTTATCATTATTAAAACAAAATTTTATAAAAAAAACTGTTGAATAGATGGGGCCTAAAATTGACGGAAAATAAAAGAAGAGGGCCCATAATTTGTTTTTCTTTTTTTTGGGTGTGATTTGTTTAACTTTTTATGGCTTATAATAACATCTTTAGTTTAAAAGATTAAAGAAATTTATGCTTTATGATAGCGATTTAGTTTATAATTTTTGGCACAGGGCCCAAGAAAAAATTAAGCCGGTACTAATGAAAAGTATTCTTTATATATTATGGGAGATCTTTTTGTTTTGATAGTTAGCTTTCCGGTTTATGTCTCTCTTATAATTAACATTGGTAAAACTGTATTAAAGTCCAAACTTACAAAATCCGTTTGGATCTAATCAATTAAATTACTAATATATTGTTGACTTTAAAAAAACAATAAAGTTTGGGTTGATTCAACCAATTGACAATTGCGAAAATCCCAAATTTGAAATTTCTCTAAATTCGAAAACTAAATCTATTTTTGAAAGTTCGATTCAGTTCTTATCTTCATTTTAATGAACTCTTAAGCTTAATTTTCTCTTTTCTTTCAAGAATGAACTCAAATTCGAACTTCAAACTTATGGATATATGTGTTAAAGAAGCTCAAATTTGAACTCATTCTTGAAAGAAAAGAGAAAATCAAGCTTAGGGGTTCATTAAAATGAAGATAAGAACTGAATCAAACTTTAAAAATCGATTTGGCTTTCGAATTTAGAGAAATTTTAAATTTGAGATTTTTGGAATGTTCAATTGGCTGAGTCAATCCAAACTTTAGTGTTTTTTTAAAGTCAACAATAAATTAGTAGTTTAATTGACCAGGTCCGGAGTCTGTAGTTTAATCAGCCGGATTTTGTAAGTTCATTGTTTAATCGACAGTTTTCCCCATGTATATCATAGAAGTCATTTTTTTTGTCACAATATCATAGAAGTCATTTATAATTGAAATTTTTTGTAAAAATATATTACATGTAAAAGTCATAAACTTTAACCAAAAAAAAACCCACAACGATATATTAAATTACTTTAACCATCCGAAGAGCAAAAATGTATGATCGAAAGTAATTAAAAAGAAAAGAAGAATCCAACCAACCTTTTTTAGAATCTATAAAAATTAGAACAAAAAAAAAAAGAACAACAAAAACAAAAATTAGGAACCAATGGTTATGATTATCTAAGTCAAGATTAGTAAACCTATACTTAACCTTCTAAGAAAATTCTATTATAAGTTTCTCCTACACGTTTCAACTGTCTTATATAAAATCAGAGGCTGAAGAAGAATCATTTTTTGAAAAAAAAACCAACAAAACAATTTTAAGAAAATAAAAGCAAGAAAAACGAAAAGCATGCAATTGTTTTTCGTTTTTTGTTGAAACCAACAAAAGAGAAAACTCAATAAAAGAGAGAAAAATAAAATAAAAGATTCAGTTTCCTTTCTTTCTCTAATTCGCACTTCTTATTTTTTATTACAAAATTTAATTTTGAAATTATGGGTAATAGAAGAGGACATGCTATGCTTAGTGTCATATTGTTTGGAATCATAGGCATTGCGTGTGTCAATGGTCACATAAACTACAAAGAAGCCCTAACCAAATCTCTCATCTTCTTGGAAGCTCAAAGATCAGGTAAACTTCCTCCTAACAATAGGGTTCCATGGAGAGGTGATTCTGCTCTCGACGATGGCAAACTCGCAAATGTAAGTTTTTTTGTTATGTTTCTTTTTTTCTGACCATCAGAAATTTTCCATTAATTTTTTTTAATCCGGTGGTTTACATGTTCAAACATCTGGAGTTTAACTCTATTTATAATCCAATTGACAAAAATCCAACGGAAAATTTCTAGACGCTCTTCACGACGGATATTTATTTCCAATATTGCATTGATTCATCTTTATCCATCAAAGATGATCTATTTGTGTATTTTTGACCATTTTGACTTTTTTTTTTAGTAACAAATTATGTTTATCATAATTCACAAAGAAATAATGAAACAATGTATAGGTGGATTTGTGTGGAGGTTACTATGACGCAGGAGACAATGTGAAGTATGGTTTCCCAATGGCTTTCACGGTCACAACACTAGCTTGGTCTGCCATTGCCTACGAGAAAGAACTTCGAGCCGCAGGAGAGCTTGAAAACACTCGTAGTGCTATTCGTTGGGGCACTGATTATTTCCTCAAATGTTCTAGTCGCAAGAATCGCCTCTATGTTGAGGTTTCAATTAGATTCCTAATGAATTCGACTTGATTTTTTTTTGTTTTGTTTTTTGCAATCAATGGAACCTTACCAAATATTTACTTATTTGTACACAAATAGGTTGGTGATCCTCATGCGGACCATCAATGTTGGGCAAGGCCCGAAAACATGCAAACTCCGAGGAGGGTTCTAGAAATAAGCGACAAAAAACCTGGAACTGAAATCATGGCAGAAACCGCTGCTGCATTTGCTGCTTCTTCCATTGTTTTCCGCCATGTCGACCACGTCTATTCTCGTCGGCTTCTTAACAAAGCCAAATTGGTGTGCTTAACAATTTATGCATCTTTAATTTACATCCATTTACTATATGATGACCCGAAAATGATTGAATCATAGACGCTAATATTAGAAAATATTAAATATTTTGATTTAATAATTGAGAAATAGTAACAATAATTAATTAATGCAATGTTTTTAGGTTGATTTTAATGAATTTCGTATGAATATATTTTCCTTTAATACTCAAAAGAGTTTAGAAATGATAAATTATTTTGATTTCAGCTTTACAAGTTAGCTAAAAACCACAAGGGTACATTTGATGGAGAATGCCCTTTCTATTGTTCCAACTCCGGCTACAACGTAAAATCTCATCTCCTAACTTTTTTTCTCTTCTTTTGGATATCGATTTTGTTTGCCTTTATTCATATATATTTTATCACTGATATTTCATTCTGAAAAAAATAATGCTTAGGACGAGTTGATATGGGCTGCAACATGGCTATACAAGGCTACAAAGAAACAAGAATACCTTAGCTACCTCAAATTTGAAGCTATAAGTGCTTATGTTGCAGAATTTAGCTGGGATCTTAAGTATGCTGGTGCACAGATGCTCATCATGAAGGTATATATATACACATACCTAAAATTTGCTTTTTGTGATCAAAACCAAAATTTATGTCCGCTTTAGCTTAGTCCAATGGTCAAATGGAACTTTGGGAAATCTGAGCTCCTATGTTTGAATCTTCTGTACACGAATTTGTGTGTTGTATTATCAAGGGTTTATCTTCGGGTGTAGTCAGATCTCATTTAGTCTGTTTACCAGAAGACTAAGTAAAGGACAAAGTTTCCACGACCTGACTCAGAGTTTATGGTGTTTGTCAAACCGCGAAACAGCTGAATTATAGGAAAAAACATAAAAAATCGATCAAAACCAAAAGTTATGCATAAGTATTTATGTAAATGCAGTGGATCTTTAAAGGCATGAAAGGACTTGACTTATACAAACAACAAGCCGATAGTTTTGTGTGCTCTAATCTCCCTGATAGTCCTTACCATCAAGTGTTCACTACTCCAGGTTTTGTCTCCCTGCTTTTATATATTTTGTATATATAATAGTTAAAATTTGATGTTTATAATGTGTTTTAATGATAATATATATTTAGGTGGTATGATTCACTTGAGGGATGGAGCCAACAGTCAATATGTGACCGGCACGGCTTTCTTATTCTTGGTCTATGCTGATTTACTTAAGCATCATAACAAGAAGGTCACTTGTGGAACCAAGCAATTTGATTCAACCCACCTCATGGCTTTCGCTAAGAAACAAGTAATATCATTTTCCTCTTACTTTTTCTTGTAATAATACAAAACAGACTAATATCAAGGTTGAATGTTATATCTATTGCTTCTTCCACCGGAATTCAACTTTAGGTAGTTGTGGTTGCCTTACTTCATATTGTTAGAAATTTAGAAGTTTAAGAAATTAATTTTGGATTAAATCTTGTCAATCCAACTCTCGAAAAAAAAAACAAAAAATATACATGAAAACAACCATACATTGTTTAAATCCGGCAAACAATACACAATATAATGCTGGTTTACTTCGGAAATATAAAATTTCTGAAAATTGTTCTATTAGATATTTCTTAGAGAATGTTGATAGAATTTCGATTTGTCAGATTTTTTCTGCTCTGGCGCTCTGGTTACAGTCAGAAACGTACTAGAATCTGTGATAATTCTGACCAATTTTTATTTGTCAAAAGATCTGTCGGAAATTTTGTGTGTTTTCTTGTATCGTGATATATAGTGTTGTCATACAACTTAAAAATGGTCTACCATTCTCTACTCTATGCACATTTCAGATGGATTACTTACTAGGACATAACCCACGAGGAAGATCGTACATGGTTGGGTTCGGAACTAACCCACCAAAGCAAGCTCACCACAGAGGAGCCTCAATACCAATGTCTGACGCCAAAATACCACCAGTTTGCCCATTAAGCTTTGTGAAGTATTTCAACAAGAATGTACCTAACCCTAACGAGCTAACCGGAGCCATCTTAGGAGGACCAGATCGTCAAGACAACTTCCAGGACTTCCGATGGACTTCTGTCTACACAGAACCTTGCACTTACATCAACTCTATCGCTGTTGGTGTTCTCGCTAAGCTCGCTTCTGGCAAGGCTTAGAGCCATATATATCAACCAAATTTGTGACCACTTTGATTAAAAGTATTATTATAGGTTTTCATTTAATTACCTATTATATTTATATATACAAATGTGGCCATGCAATGTAACTCTATGTTTTTATTTAATTTTTGGTCTTCTTAGGTAGCTTTTTGGATTGATGTTTTCTCCAAAATATGAAATTGCATTGATATAATAATAAGCTATAATGCTTTAAAACAATACTGAAGGTGAATTTAATGAATTGGTGGAATGAGAAACTCATTCGATTGAGTAGATTGTGTT
Source organism: Lepidium africanum (assembly GCA_900406405.1). Lineage (NCBI taxonomy): Eukaryota > Viridiplantae > Streptophyta > Magnoliopsida > Brassicales > Brassicaceae > Lepidium > Lepidium africanum. The sequence goes on from OVAX01001172.1 coordinate 28,393, forward strand.
TTATGACTAATTTCTGTTCAGATTTGTAATTTTTTTTTGGATAAAAGGAGATTTGTAAAATTTTAACAGATCTAAATTACATTTTAAGGAATTCTTTTACCTTTTTTTTTTGTTTTGTTTTTGTTAACTTTTGTAGAAAGTTTCTATCAAACCAGATAATAAGTAAAACGATTTTGGTCAAGTAGTTAAATATTTATAAAAAGATTTTATGGGAATCTGTTTCTAAAGTGCAGACTCCTATGAATTATTCAATTTTAAAGTTTGACAAACTCTACAAACTCTCATCTAGGCTTGGGAATTCGGATTTTATGGGTCGGGTCGGGTTGGGTTAATCGGGTTTCGGGTATTTATCAAATTTTTAGTTTGTACCAAAAATAACCCAATAACATTATGAATCGGGTTGGTTTGGTTATCGGTTATTTTGGTTATTGACTTTTGGTACCGAATTGACCCGAAGATTGTAAAAAAAAAAATCTGAAAAATAAGGAGAAGACGAGACGGGAAAAAGAACAAAAAAAGAAGATTGAAGGAGAAGAAGAAGGAGATAGAGATGGAGAAGGAGAAAGGTAAGGAGATAGAGATAGAAATGGAGATGGAGATAGAGATGGAAAAAGAGATGGAGATGGAACCAATCGATCGGTTATTCTGATCCAAACCGATCCGAACACATAACCAAAATTTTTCCCAAATCTTTGCCATTAAACCAAAATTGAAATCAATAACCAAACCGATTTGTCCAAATCTCGGTTCGGTTTGGTTTGGACAAATCGGTTCGGTTATAATTCAGTAAGAGAGAGAGAGTGTGAATCTTAAGTGGGCTTCACTGAATTGAGTTGTTGTGTATTTGTTGCAGAAAGAGCCAAATTCACTGCTTCATACATTTGCTATAAGAGACTTTTTCCTACATGGAGGAGTGATTTAGGCCATGTCTCTATCTGTTTTTTTTTTTTTATCATCTAACAGATTTATTAAAAAGCCAAAAAGTTGAATTACAAAATATCCAGAACAAAATAAAAAGGAAAATGGACATAACATTCAGTCAAAGCCGGCCTTGGGCTAAAACCCAATAAATAAGGGTTTTAAGTAGCAAAATATATAAGTCTAGTGGTTCATAGTGTGAGATAAGGCACGGGCTCAAATCCCTTACACTACAATAAATATGGGCATTGATAGCACATGTTACACGCTATTATACATAATATATAGCGTTTTTGTAAACGTTATGTCATCCGAAACTATCTTTACTCACCTATATACTATAGTGATTTTTACGTACGCTATTATATCTCCATTTATAATAGCGTAAGTTCTTTATTATCATCTATTAATCAATAACTCATATTCAGCGCTATAAAATATTTTATAATAGCTTTGTTGTTATGTTGTAAAATTATTTTTTATAACAATATACTATCACCATAATATTTTTAGCAATGACAATACATTTGAGTTACGAGTATATGCTATATGTTTCAATCCAATATGCAGATATCACGAATGTCCTAAATAGTTTTTGTTTCCCTTTTTACACAAAATAGACATAAATCCAAAATCCATAAATAAAATTCATTAATCCCTACATTGTTCAAACATCATATAACTAAGAGTTCCATCACCACAAACTACAAGTTCCATCATGTAAGTAAGACTACATAAAATTCTCACAACATTCAAACTGCAGCTTCATTATATATCAGTTGAAATTAGTAGACAATTACTTTGTCCTCCGACCATGCAATTGACATACCTAATGCATCCTGCATGTACTTTATCTTAGAAGAAGGCCTCTAAACTGCAACATCCTTAACTTTTTACTACATCTACCCAAACTCGGACTGCAATTGGCCCTAGAGGAACACAATGAACAACTTGGTATAGATTGTTAGTAGACCAGCAACCTTCTGCAACCACTCTCTTTTTGCCGCCTATATCCATCAGTTTGCAGTTGTTATTGTCCAACAGTGTTAGTTCTTGTTTTTGCGCTGTAAATACGTATATGTTATGTTAAAAACCATAACCAAACCAAGTACAAATTAAACTAAGTATTTGAAACTCTTATATTACCAGAGATCGTCGTACATGTGACACTGATAGAGCCTTTTTTGTCTTCTTGACAGAACCTGGAGGAGCAATTACATATTTTTCAGGTTGAGATAATGTGGCATGCATCTGTGGAGTCGTATGAGTTTCAAGAGGAGATTGTGTTCTACTTCCAAATGGAGAATATGGTGTGTTTATGATACGTCAGGTTTTAACCCTATAAATCTACTGCAAGTGCACAATAAGCGTAGTAGTACTTAGGGATCGAATCCACGAAGAACCAAGAATTGTACTATTGACTACTTAATTATAATTCAAGTTATACCAAAACTATGATTGAATATGCTTAAACTAACAACTAAAACGATTTGCAAACAATATTAAAAAGCATCAAGCATCGGATAATCATTAGGAAATAAGAATCTAACCATGGAAAATATTCAGGAACACTTAAGCACAATTCTCGACCTGAACATAGAAATCTAATAAATCCACTATCGTGGTATCTATTACTCTGTTTAGCAACCTAGAAATCCTAACTGTCGTTGGCTCTAATGATGAAAACAAACACTATCGAATAGGTTCAATCTCTCCACAATTAATCCTAACAATCAATTGTCGTTAGTTAAGTTCAATTGCTCATCTATACTAGTTCAAGCGTTTAACAGACTTTTGGAAAGTAAACAACCTAATATCATAGAGGAGGTGATCAAGCTAATCTAAGCATTACACACATATATAGATGGAGAATTTCTAATCATCAAATTCTATTCAATCCCCAATCATCGATTCCTAAATTCCTAGAAACCCTAAACATGATTATGAAACTACTCAGACATGATCAAAGTAGAAACAAGAGACATGATGAAAGGAAACATGAAATTGCAATTGAATAACAAAATAGGGTTCAAAAAGCTTCTCAAAAGTATAAAGGAAATCTTCTCCTGCTTACAGAAAACTCTCTCAGCCGTAATAGAACTTGTTCTCCCTCAAATTGAAATAAAACGAGCCTTTTATAGGTCCTAAACTCGCAGGTACAAAATATGAATATTTAGGTTTTATTTCTCGCATCTTTGTGGATCGATCAATCACAGGGTTGATCGATCGATCATGGTTGAACGGTCGATCTCAAGGTCGGGCGCATCATCCTTCGAATAGCTTGATCGGTTGATCCTCAGGTGGAAGGTCGATCTGAAGGTCGTGCGCAACTCTCGCTGAGAAGATTGATCGGTCGATCAGGGTGTTGATCGATCGATCAGTGTTCTTCCGCTGAAATTCCAGAAACTGCTCCGATTCGTCCCAAACCATGCTCCACAGGTATAATCCAAATTAAACCTGTTTTTCACATGAAAAGACTCTAAAATGCAAAAAAATATTCTGAAAACATGCGATTTAACGAGCTTAAAACTGACAAAAATAAGGTATATCAATTCCCCCAGATTTAGCTTCTTGCTTGTCCTCAAGCAAAGAAAGAGAAGACTAACAGGAAGATTCCCCTCAAAAGAACTCATTCGTCATTAGACCATTGCATATCAATCCAAATAAGTGACCAAAATGCACCATACCGACTTCCTAATGTATCTAGGTGCAGTCTCATCGAAGGAATATCGATCAAAAGACACAAGAATTTCTCTCTCAATTTTCAAGACTACCTTCAATATGGTTCCGTTCCTCTTATTTCATTCAACTAATTTCTCCGGGTATCATTGTTTTTTATTGGCTGTTCTTTGGTAACTCAAAGGATGTAAACAAGAGTAGCTTCATTGGAGTCTTTCTCAGTTAGCAGTGATACTCGAGTGAGAGGTAACATCATTGGAGTTATCCTCAGCTTAGCAACATCACTCAAGCATGAGTAGTGTCATTGTAGTTACTTCAGAATTAAGCATAAATGCTTGAAATGACGTAGAGAGGGGAAACCATACCACTACTAGAAATTAGTTAAAAAATAGTTGTTTTAATTAATTTTTGACCAACAGAAATTTCCAACCAACGATTTTTGACCCTTCAATTTTGATCAAAAATAATCAAAATAACTGTTTTTTGACCAATTTATGATTATAATCATGGTCAAAGTTGAGTTGTTTTCTAGTAGTGTATATATTAATCATCAAAAAGTGGTCACAATATATTGATAATATATCGAACAATTTCTCTTGGTCCAAATATTTTGATTACTTAATGACCAAATATTTAATTCATCAAGAATTGATAGATTTTTGGTCATAATTATGTTTACTAAAATTTTGGTTAAAATTTTTTTGTCACAATTTGAAATGTTTTCTTGTAGTGTACTTACAAGGAAATATTTGTCACTGAACAAAGAAAAGAAACTGATCTGATGTATGCCAACTCCCTTGACAAGAAAATTAAGTCAGGTGTGAAATCGGTATGAGATTCTTCGAATACTGAGATGGATATGGGTGGTACTAAGAAGGTGCTTAGTCTCTGGGTTTTCCAATAGTCAATCGATACCTGACAAGTACAAATCGATGGTACTTAGTTCATAACAATGCAATAATCCTCAAAAATCATAGTTCTTACAAATCAGTTTTTAAACTCAAAAAGATGGAATAAAATAGAAAATGTCTGAAAATCAAAGCAAAAACAAAAACAAAAAGAAAAATAGCATTAGTCACAGAAAGTGTCCTGCCCCAGACTTACTTCACACTGTCCCGATGTGAGAATAAGCCTAAAGAAAGCACGACTTACGCATAAAAAATAAAATAACAATAAAAGAAAGTGCATAACAAAAATAAAAAGGATGCGAATGGCAATAGAACTACTGTGTGCTCTGACTCTCTCGTTTGCCCAGGGCTCTGTGACGGCGAAGTAAGCGATGATCCAATCTATGCTCGTCCTCCTCCTCGTCGGATGCATCTGTAGACCCATGTCCAGCAACAGTGGGTCATGTACTTGTCTCAGCTCTGCTCCCAGAGGGCTCTCCTAAACATGAAGGCATAGGCACCTTGACTTTCCTCAATGCGTCCCAAATGCGTCAAAGCATGGAGTGCTTCCTGTGCTCTACCTCGTATTACCAACACCGATACTCTCTGTCAGTAAGATCGTCAGAGAATGGAGGTAAGTTATACTTTACAGAATACTCAGGAATCACATGCTTCATCTTAACGTCTACAGTACCGCATGAAGAGGAAGGCCGTGAAGGCTCGTGAGTAGGCGCGTATGGATGATCCTTGTATTTGCAGGAAGTGGTACGGTCTGCCGGGCGTTGGGACTACTCAATCTCGGCAATCTCTGGGTGAGTGAGGTGTGACTCGAACAGCACGTTGGAGTGGCAAGTGACTTGTGTGACCTCTAGAGCTGGGAGGTTGCACAAACACGATTGCCAACCCTGAGTATAATACCTCCACTTTGTCTTCTTTGTCAGGTAAGTGAAGTTGGTCAAAGCCCTGGTATCCATGTAGTCAATCCTCTCGATTTTCTGAATGATGCTAAGGTCCAACATGTGATCATGAAGATCAGTGTGAGAAGCCTGCCTAGTGTCTCCTTAAGTGGTGAGCTGGGTGATCCTCTGAAGCATCGGTCTGGGAGCAGTTTGGTGAACAGGTATCCCCAGTTGATATTAAGATAAGGATACTGAGGAGCAGACATGTCACCATAGAGGTCTAGGACTGCAAGAGCTATAACTGATGAAGAAGCTCCAGCTCGGGCTTCGTCACTGCTCATATTTCCTCCTTACCCAAAATGGTATAACCTATGATCTTCACTACCATCCGAACCGCTGGGTTCCTAATGTGCGTAAGCTTCGATGCACGGCCCTGAAAACCTCCATCCGCCAAAAAATGCCACAGGGCATTGTTAGCTGGACCAACCTGAGAAGGTAACCGTCCCTCTGCTTCTACTATGAAACTATACAACCTGCAAATGTCTCTGATTGACATTGTGTACAACGCTCCATTGTATAAGAAGGTGAAGATAACAGCATAAAGTAGAGCATGTGGATCAGCAGCCAAAAGAATGTCACAAGACGCTAACAACTGACAGACCGGCTCCGGATACAGCGGATAACTCTTGTGCACAAATGTACCCAAACCAAGTCTCTTGATCACAACACCTACATTATCAAGAATCCCAAGTTTTTCGAGAGTGTTGGGACAGACAAACTTTGTCGGAATCATCTTGTTCCTCAGCAACTGATCGTAGAAGATCCCATGAAACTTCTGCCAACCTGCATCTGTGTTCCTATCCTTGTACGCAGGATCATATTTCAGCAAGGTAGGATCCGATCTATTCCTGAGGTTGGGATTAAAAGGAATGCCCTCGGGTCTAGGCCATGGTGGGAGAGTTTGAACAGCAGAGTTTCCATGAGGAGACTATCCGACTTCCAAATTAGAAGATTGCCTGACTTTCTTTGTGGGTTTACACTCCCAACTTGAACCATTTTCTGTAAAACGACCAAAATCAGAGATGTAAGTATCGAAAAGAGGCATGAGAAAAACTAAAATTCAAGTTGGAATGAGATAACTGAGAAATCAATTTTTAAAACCAATAATCAACACAAGCAATCATCCAGCAATGCATCAATCAACCAAACATTATCTCAATTTCAAACCTAAATTTCCAAATTTCTCTAAAATTCTCTTTCAACCTAACAAATAGATTTCTATGCAAAACCAACCAAATTCTGGTCAAGTGGATTCCGAAATCAGCAAATAACAATGATAGAACATTAATTTACACATTCAAGCAACAAGAGATCGAAATCAAAACTTCCCTAAAATTTCTCAAAAATTCACGGTCTATAAATTAAAGATAGGGAGTCATACCTTTGCCGATCGAGAATGGGAGTTGGATAATCAGAAAAAAAAAAAAGAAAATCGGAGTGGATTACGCTTAATAATCATTCAAAACCGTCAAGAAACAAAAAAGTTATGAGAGATTGAAGTTTTTGAGAAAAATTTCCTAAAATCCCCCAAGAACAAAAATTTTCTTTCAATTCTGAAGTTTTAACCCTAAACCTGTGTGATTTCTATTTTAAAAGATGTTTCTCGATTCAATTTAAGTGAATTGAACCGGTTTTTTAAAAACCAAAGAGTAACCTGAGTCGACGATTGACTAATCCTCGGGATGATCGATCGATCAACGCGTTTCCCGTCCTTCCTTTTTTTTGAAGATCGATCGATCACACCTGTGTCGGCTGATCATTAGATCGTGCGCATAATTCTAGACTTCAATGATCGATCGATCGGACTTCTGGAGGTCGATCCCATGATTTCGACGATCGATCGATCACTGCTGAGGCGGTCAATCGTCAGGTCGTGCGCTTGGTCTTGTGAGTTGATGATCGATCACTGGTGAGCAGGTCAATCGTTAAGTCGTGTGTCTTCAACTTAATCCTCGCCGATCGATTAATCCTAGCCTGGATCGATTGATCACAATGTCTTGTTCACTTTCTCACCTAAAACCAAAAACAAACCAAAAACAGAAAACTAAGTTAAAACAGAAAAAAATGGTGAAAACTAAAGCTACCTAATAGTGGGTTGCCTCCTACTCAGCACTTTTTTAGAGTCATTAGCTCGACTCTCATGCCACTTAGATGGCGGATTGATTCTTGGGATGATTGATAACTCCCTTGACAGTCTTTCACCAGTGATGAACTCTCTCAAATGTTCATCCTTCCTATGGAATTCAGCTCCTGTAGTGTCCATCAACACTATAGTTCCATCATGACGAACCTCCTTCACCGTGAAAGGTCATGAAGTTCCTAATCCAAGCTTATCTGCAAAAACCTTAAGACAAAACTTTCTAGACATAAACACACTTGATGTTAAGGATACATACGTCATCACAATCGACAGATTCTTCTGTAATCTCACGACAAACACTGTACTCTTCCTCTAATTCATACTCGAATTCATCATGTTCTAAGCATGTCGAAACTGAAACTACAGATTCTAAAACTACTCCCTTAACCTTAGAAGTTGTGATCATCCCACAAAGATTACCAGTCGAAGCTCTAATGGGATAAGAGATTTCTCTGTTCATATTCTCCAGAATTACACTCTTGTTAGGGAAATCAATCCTAGCACCCACAGTGTTCAGAAAGGGCCTTCCCAAATATATTGGGACTGCTCCACCTTTGGCCATCTCTACCACAGTATAATCTGTTGGAACCTAGCAGTTTCCAACAAGAACAGTGAAATCAACTAACCTTCCTCTTGGGCACTTTGAGGTGGCGTCTCCAAAAGAGATGGAGGAGTTATGCTCTTGCATCAAATCAATTCCCAACTTCTTCATTGTCTCCAACAAGATGACATTCAAAATTTCTCCAGAATCGCAAAATGCATCAATGAAAATCAGTTTCCCGAAGATGTAAGAGATAGTGAATTCTCCTTGGTCCTTAAGCTTGGTAAGCTCTTTTGGGATGGAATAGGTGGTCTGTATTTCCCATCCTTACTTTCCTCTTGCTTTGCATTGCTTTCCTCAGTTTCAGACTTAATCACATTGCATGATTCTTTTGGGTTCTTCTCAACTTTACTAGGAAGAGCTCCCTGAGGTCTTCTCATCACTTCAGCAGTTTGAGCCACTTGTATCCAACTTCTTCAAGTGTACATACATTAATTCAAACTTATTGTTAAGATCACTGTACATGCTGTCGACTTTGGTGTTGAGCTACCTAGTGGTTTTCTGCTGCTCGGTTGCAAGCTACTGGATCAAAGCCTTAATTTCGTCATTGGATGTACCCGAAGAACTCACTGACGTCTACTAATGTGGTGGTGCTTGCTGCTGGTACAGCTTGAATGGTCTTTGCCAGTTACTACCTCCTGTGTTCTGATTGTAAGGTTTCTGGCTATTCCATCTCTGACCAGAACTTTGTACAAATAGTTTCCCTTGAAAATGTGATCCCAAAAGCATTACCGGAGCTGGAAACACTACAGCATGAGGATTCTCGATGTTGGTGCTCCTATACGAAAGATAATTCTGGTTCTGTCCTCTGTTTTGCCAGTTCACATAGTTAACTTCTCTCTACTGATCTGACATCTCTGAATCATCCTGAACCTGCGCTACCTCTCTATCATCGTCCAACTGATGCACACCTCTTTGATTTCCTTGATTAGCCTTGATAAGCATGTCGAGCTTCTCAGCAAGCTCATCTATCTTTTGAGTCTCAATGCTATTAACCTTCCTCCCTCGGTCATACTGTGGGTAATGGCTACTAGAACTTGCAGCTAAGTTATCGATAAGGGTGAAGGCTTCATCCCTTGTGTTAGTCATGAAATCTCCATTACTAGCTGCATTGAGAGAATTCTTGTAGTCCCACTCTATTCCACCATAGAAGATGTTTAACAACTGTTCATCTGAATACCCATGATGTGGACAGTCACGTTGGTACTCCTTGAATCTTTCCCAAGCTTCACTGGAGGACTCACCAGAACGTTGCTGAAACACAGTAATCTTGTTTCTCAACGCTGCAGTCTTTGACTTGGTGTAAAACTGATCTTAAAATGAAGCTCGAACCTCTTCCCACGTAGTAAGCGAACCTGGAGGCAAAGACCTCAACCATCTTGAAGCTTTATCAGAAAGCAAATAGTGGAAAAGCTTGCATTTAATGTAGTCCGCTATAACTCCATTTGAACTTGTTGTGATGCACATGTCTTCGAAATTCTCAATGTGATCCATTGGATTCTTGCTCGGAAGACCATTGGAAACATACTGTTTCACCAATCCAATCAGCTGAGGCTTGATCTCGTAGTCTTGCCTCTGAATAAGTGGGGGATGAATAATAGATCTATTGTGGTAATATGTATGAGGAGTATCCATATTACCAACGGTTCGTCGCTGAGGCTGCTCATGCTGCCTTATGAGCTAAGCTAAATCCCTCTGCAGTTGTGTAACTGTGCACTGCACATTCACATCTTGATTCCCTTGAATGTTGTTCTGAATCTCAGGGTCTCTTGGAAGCTGCTGATTCTCTTGATTCATCACTCTTGCTCTCATATTTTCTCGTGCGGTTCTTGCAAGTGTTTCGTTATCAAGATTTATTAGGTTCTCAGATTCTTGACTTCTTCTGACCATAAATCTAAAAGCAAAACAAAAGAAAACACAAAAGAAAAACGTAAGTAAAAGGGGTATAGACTAGAAATCGAATCTCAATCAAAAGGCAACCAATTGGTTCCCCGACAACGATGCCAAAAACTTGATACAGTCAGGTTTTAACCCTATGAATCTACTGCAAGTGCACAACAAGCGTAGTAGTACTTAGGGATCGAATCTACGGAGAAAAAAGAATTGTACTATTGACTACTCAATTTAATTCAAGCTATACCAAAACTATGATTGAATATGCTTAAACTAACAACTAAAACGATTTGCAAACAATATTAAAAACATGAGGCATCAAGTAATCATCAGGAAATAAGAATCTAACCAGAGAAATTATTCAGGAACACTTAAGCAAAATTCTCGACTTAGACATAGAAATCTAGTAAATCCACTGTCGTGGTATCTATTACTCTGTTTAGCAACCTAGAAATCCTAACTGTCATTGGCTCTAATGGTGCAAACAGGCACTATCGAGTAGGTTCAATCTGTCCATAATTAATCCTAACAATCAACTATTATTGGTTACAGACTTTTGGAAAGTAAACAACCTAATATCATAAACTAGGTGGTCAAGCTAATCTAAACATTACACACAAATATAGATGGAGAATTTCTAACTATCAAATCCTATTCAATCCCCAATCATCGATTCCTAAATCCCTAGAAATCCTAAACCTGATTATGAAACTACTCAGACATGATCAAAGTAAGAACAAGACACATGATGAAAGGAAACATGAAATTGCAATTGAATAACAAAATAGGATTCAAAAATCTTCTCAAAAGTATGGAGGAAATCTTCTCCCTGCTTACAGAAAACTCTCTCAGCCGTAATAGAACTTGTTCACCATCAAAATAAAATAAAACAAGCCTTTTATAGGTCCTAAAACTCGCATGTACAAAATAAGATAATTTAGGTTTTATTCCTCGCAGCTTTGTGGATCAATCGATCACTGGGTTTTATCGATCGATCATGGTTGAACGGTTGATCTCCAAGGAACATGGTCGATCTCAAAGTCGGGCGCATCATCCTTCGAACAGCTTGATCGGTCGATCCTTGGGTGAAAGGTCGATCTGCAAGTCATGCGCAGCTATCGCTAAGGAGAGTAATCGATCAATCAGGGTGTTGGTCTATCGATCAGTGTTCTTCTGCTGAAATTCCATAAACTGCTATGATTCGTCCCAAACCATGCTCCGCGGGTATAATCCAAATTAAACCTGTTTTCCACCTGAAAAAACTCTAAAATGCAAATAAATATTCTGAAAACATGCGAATTAACGAGCTAAAAACGGACAAAAATGAGGTATATCAGTTTAACACCACACTTGTTGCAAGCCATGCTACGAAGGACTGCAAACAGTCCTAAATTCTACTAACATCCACTGTAGGTCTCCACAGAAAGTATCAGGTTCCAACACTTCATCAACTAATACCTTAAATGCATTTGGCCCTAGAAGAAGTCCATTAACCATTGCTTTTGGTTCTTGTGTCTGCCAACACCCTACAACAACAACAATGCCTCTATCTCCACTCTAATCCAGCAGTTTACATTTATTATTAGAAGGCCTAAGCCCTGGTTAATACAATCAGAAAACAACATCATTCAGTCTTTCTAAATCAACATTGTCATACGAAAATTAAGTATATGGACACTTACCAATGGTGTATTATCTTCTATATCAGTCATAAAATCTAGTAGAAACATATTAACAACAACTTACAATCTTCTCAGCTGCGTTAGTATTTACTGGAGTACCATCTTTTTTAGTACGAGACTTTATCCAAACTTTGAGCTTTTTTACATTAGAAGGGTCTTGGCTTTCCCTTTTCTATACAAAACATATAGTGTTAACAGTGATGTATATATCTGTTCAAGTTACTAGATTAATTTACTAACCATATCCTCTGTTAGTCTGACCATGCCTCGACGACTACATGTGTGAGGAATCTGATTACGCCTACGTGCTATATTTCTCACTGATTTTCTACAAACATTAGCAAACATTAAAGGGTATAATATTAGTTTCAACATTTTAATATATAACAAACTGAACAAGCAAATGCGTACCATTCATTAATTGATACATTCTTTGGTCTGAGCCTCATTCTGGCTTGGTTATCAGGTTCATTCCTAATCCGAGTTACAAGCCGTGATTTAGAAGCTCTCCATAGACATCCCATCTGTTTAATCACAGTTGTTTTCTGATTCTCTTCATCTAGTTCAAATCTTGCCTTCATCCAAAATACACGCTTGTTATTTATGAGTATGATATAGCTTACAAGTTGAAAAATACTTACTCACCTGAATCGATTTCCAAAGAACTGTTCTGGTCTCTTCACTTACTTTCTGCTAGTCATCAATTGTAACAGGTACATGTTCTCGAACCAATGGACCTACAAAAGATGACAACTTGACAGATCCAGGACCACACGGTTCTCCCATGTTAGTGAAGTCAACTCTATGTCGTGTCTTAGGATCTTTTGAAATGTACCTCATCTTGGTTGGACCTCTTCTTCTCTTAACTTGAGCATGGTCCATTTCCTATTCTTTCTCAATACCATTGTATCTGGTCTACAAACTCATTTAAACCTATTTCAAGTGCATCATCATCCGGTTCTCTTACTGGATTCTCTGCAATATCAGCTTCATTACATTCATGTTCAAACTCTTTGTAAGCTCCTTGTGTACCTTCAACTTCTTCCTCAGCTTGTTGAGTCTCTGGTAAATTATGATGCTCAGTTTGAGTATTTACAAATTTGACCTCAGCATGTGACTCAATGTTCCTCGTTCACTTTCTTGTTTTCTTTTTAGGTCGAGCCATTGAATATTAACCTGAAAAATTACAAAGTAAGTTAGTATAAATTACTTAATAAACTAACATACAAAGAAACACACATAATCACAGATAAATAATGAACAAGTAGAAGCAATTTAACCGATAACACTACTTTGTACAAAATATTATAGTCTTCTACACATAAATGCCTTCACAATCAGTTCTTGCATTATGAGCTTCATCATGTACGTCATCTACCTCCATATCGACATCTGCTAGGAATGGCCCTACATCTAGATGTCCATATTATGCATTGTATTCACTGTATCTTCTAGAAGGACACTTCATAGCAATATAAAAACTCGAAGAATCATGTTCTCTCGAGTAAAACACTTGCTTCGCTTGAGAAGCTAATATGTAAGGATCTTTTGAAAAAGAATCTTGACCATGGCTGAAGTTAACAAGGGTGAAACCATCTTCTACCCTAACACCATATCCTTTGACAGCCCATTGAGATTTGAATATGGGGACATAGAATATGTTGTAGTCTAGCAATATAATATCGACTGATTATACCATAATATGATACTAAATCAGCAACTTGGGAAGTGTCCTTTGCACTTGCTCTACACATAGATGTTGCCTCATAAAACACTCCACTGTTCTGGCTTTGTTTTTCAGTAGTGTGTGTATAGAACCTATGACCGTTAACTATGTAGCTTGTATATGATCAAGCTGTTCTACGAGGACCATATGTCAACCACTTAAGTGTATTATTATGAAGTTTTGAATCAAAGTGTACCTAAAAACAGACAATATATAAGTATTTAACCAAAGATTACGTGAAACAACATATGTACAGGATCATAGATTACATGCCTCTTCCTTAAACTAAGTTGCAAAATTTTTGGTATGCATACTCCATAAAGTTGTGGCATTCCTTCTGCATCTAGTATTAGTGTCCTGTAGATATTGTAGGTGCATGCTTGTAAAGAGAAAACCATGAAAATGTAAGTCTGAGTATTAAGTATAAAACAATTTTTATAAGTCCGCAACAGATATACTTACTCTACGAAAGGATCCACCACTACTGTATTTTGGACGACTGCAAGGTGAATGATATTAATCTCTGTTTCAGTAAGCATGATATGCTTTGCTGCTAATATTGGCCAACCTTCCAAGATAGAGCTACTTTCATACTCTGTATTTCTATCTATTTTCTATACTACATTGGTTGTTTTCTTCAAAAACTCACTACAGAATTGCATGCATTCCTCTACAAGGTATGTCTCAGCTATACATCCCTCTGGTCTTGTAGGATTCCTCACATAATCTTTGAGAACTTTCATGTACATGTTCAGATATACTAGAAACTGTCATATACATTTATAGGTTGTTTTTGTATTGCAAAAAAACGTAATAAAAACTAAAGTACTACCTTTCAAATGGGTACATCCATCTAAAATGTACAGGTCCACCTAGCCTTGCTTCTCTACCTAAGTGTACTGTCAAATGCACCATGATATCAAAGAATCTTGGTAGGAAAAACCTTTCAAACATAGAGTTTCCATAACTTCTGATTCAAGAACAATGATCTTTTCTATATCAATTACATGCTGACATAGGTGATGGTAGAATGTGCATAATCTTGTGATTGCATTTCTAGGACCTTTAGGTAACAAACCTCTAAGTGCAACCGGTAGTAGTTACTGCATCAGCACATGGTAGTCATGTGATTAAGGCCACTTACCTTACAATCATCTAGACTTACACACCTAGAGATATTAGAACAATACCCATCTGGTCCTTTAAAATCAAGTAACCGTTAACAGAAAATCTTCTTCTCTTCTTTTAACAAGGACCAAGGTGCTAGAGGTAGGTATGTTCTTTTTCTTTGTACTGTAGGATGCAAATCCTTTTGAATACCAAGTAATTCCAGATCTTTCCTTGCATTGAGCCCATCTTTCGATTTCTCACAATACAATAGTGTACAAACAACACTGGCACCCACGTTACGTTCTACATGCATGACGTCTAAATTGTGCCTTACAGGTAGTTCCTAACAAAAAAACATATTAAACTAAGTATGTAAACATACATGATTTCATAATATATTTAAGAATAATAAAGCAGAATAACATACCTCCCAATATGGCAAATCAAAAAAAAAATTGATCTCTTTTTCCATCTAGACAACTCCTCCAAGTCTACTTATTCCTCATCTAACTCTTCCTCAGATTTACTACTACTATTTTCATTATCAACAGTTTTTCTCTTCTTTCTCAATGAGTCATTTGCATTGCCAAAGTTATTCTTGGAATTCCTCAGGATTTGAAAAATATTGTGACCAGTTAATATCCTTACCTTTTTCCCATGTTCAACCTGACCATCGAACCATGCCTTTTTGGCCTGATACTTATGAGTTTGAGGCAAACCTTTTCTGTGAGATATATACACATGCTTTCTGATATTACTTAACCACAAACTGTCAGTATTCTTTCCACATAATGGGCAGCCCATTTTACCTTTCACTTTGCAGCCTGCAAGATTTTCATAGGCTGGAAAATCATTGATAGTCCAATGAAGCATTGCATTGAGCTTGAATGGGCTTTTACTGAATAAGTCATATGTTAGTTTTTCCATTACTCCACAAATGCTGAAGATCTTCAATAAGAGGTTCCAAGTACACATCAATACTATTTCCAGGTTGTTGTGGTCCAAGAATCAATAGTGTAAGCATGATATTCTCCTTCTTCATACATAAGTGTGGCGGCAGATTATATAGTTCACCATCAGTACAGGCCAACAACTGTAACTAGTATTCTTCATATTTAAGGGACTAAAACCATCTGTGGAAAGTCCCAATCTAATGTTTCTTGGTTCAGCAGCAAACATGGGGTACTTGGCATCCATTTGAGCCCATGTTACAGAATCTACAAGATAACGAAGTTTACCATCAGTGCTCTTGTTGCTGAAATGCCACCTTAAGTCTTTGACCATTTCCTCAGCCCTAAACATCCTCTTAAGGGCATGGTATATTAGAAAAATATCTAAGTACTTTTTGTGGCACTCCTTTCTTCATTACACCCGTGTGTATGTTACTCTTCCACCTTAAAGCATTACATTTAGGACAGTTATCTAAATTCTTATAACTATTCCTAAACAATCAGCAATCATTAATACAAGCATGAATCTTTTGATAACCCATATCAAAAGAGTTCAAAAACTTCTTCACTTCATGCAAAAACGTGTGTAGAACATTGTCTTCTGGTAACATTTCTGGTAATGTCTCAAAGATATCATTGAAACTCTTATCCAACCAGCCATTGTGTGTCTTGATTCTAAACTAAGAAACTATTATTGACAGTTTTCTGTGTGATATGCAACTCGAATAAAAAGGAGTCTTTGCATTTGCTATTTTGGCAAGAAACTCATCTTCTGACTTGTCTAAACCCTCAACTATCTCTACATTATTTGCCATGTCTTCATCTAAAAGCTCAGCTACTTGATATACCACAATCTCTTCATTCTAGTTGGTCAAATTCTCAAAACAATCATCAATATTGGTCACATCACCATGATGGTACCATTCATTTTGCAACTTGTAAGACTCATCCATACCTTTTCTTACTAAATGGTCAACAATAACACTACCTAAGTGACAGTCAATATTTCTACAGTTGCTACATGGACACACTATCATATCACCGACACCTAAACCAATTGAAACAGGCCAAACAAAGTTCCAAGCACCCTTTTCATAAGCAGGATCAACTTTACAAAGCTAAGCCCAATCCTTTTCCAACATTATGTTAACTTAACTTTTATTGGAACAATAATTATCAATTATGTCAATTTACAAGTCAAGCAGAAAGCAAACTGAACACAAGCATTACCAAACAATTAACATAAATGATGAAATTTTTTTTTTACAATCTAACTTATGTCAAATTTGAATTAAATTCAAACTATATCAACATATTCATCATAATCCAGTAGTAGTCAAAGAAAATATGATAACTTTTAGTCGAGTACATCAAACACATCTAGTCAAGCTAATCAAGCTAATAAATATTCATGGATGAAGAAATCTACTCAAGAACTGATAAAAAAATCTACTCAATATTACTAACAAATATTCAGAGATGAAGAAATCTACTCATCCTAATTTATCAACTAATCAAACGGTATCAAAAACAAGGAAATGTATATGAAAACGTTTCAGAGATTACAGAAAACAAACCTTAGCCAATATCTTCTATAAACATTCAGAGATTACCACAAACAAACCTTAGCCAACGTCTAATATTTTCTTTCAGATATGAAGAAATCTAGTCAAGCTACTCATTGTATACCTAAATCTACTCAAGCTTTACATAATCAAAAAGAAATTAACATGACTTACATGAACTACTTCCAAACCTCTTCGACTTCACAAACCCTCCTCAAATTGAAGCATGTTAACCTCACAAAAAGTAAAACGAAATCAATTAGTTAAATCGTAACCTAGGTTAAAATTAGTTTCGAAATTGACAAAAGAAGAACCCTAAATTGATTTCATGAGAAAGATACAAACCTTGAACTTCGAATTCGAAACCTAGGGTTTAATCGAATTTGTCTTTGAAGCTCTTCGACGGTGTTAAACGAGATGACGAGATCTCTGAGATTTCAAGTTTGAAATCGATTTCTTCGAAGCTCTTCGAATTCGATTTCAAGGGTCAAATCGATTTCTTCGATTTCTTTGAAGCTTTGTTTGTTTCAAGTTTTTGATGCTTTGTTTTTTTTTCATTGAAGAGGGAAACAAAGAAAAGGCGGCCAAATATTACTAAAATTTTACTAAGTATATAAAACTCTTCCCTCCAAACTGATTTTGGCTTCCCACTCTACTATAAATATGGTAAGTGTTCTTTAAACGCTATTATAAAGTTAAAGAAATCCAAAAACAAGCTATTATTGCACTTGTTAAAAAACGCTATCCTACTATGCTGTCAATGCCTATATTTGTTGTAGTGTTACTTAGATATTTTTTTCTCTGGTCCTACATGAATCTCACTACACATCTAGTAATTATATGTAGTTTGATGTCCTCGGTCTTGAGAGATGTTTTATGCCATTTCACATACACTATTCCTCCATTTTCTTATTAAGAATATGTTTTTTATTATGTCTAAGAAATTGTTGTTATTTTATTATAGGTTAATTAAGTATAAATACAAAAGTTATATGAAAATTAGGTGATGGACATAAGTTTTCATATAATTAAATCTGAAACAGTTTAAGACATAATACCCCTACTTATATTATCAACCTGATTAAAATAAATAGAATGTTAGAATATGTTTTGGATATTGTCTGATGCATTAAATTGTGTTAGAGCAACAAGCACTTTAGGAAGGGTTGGAAGAGCAACTCTGTTAGATGCATTAAACTTTGTTAAACGTTTACATAAAATGATGCCTTTGTACATAAACTTGTATATGTAAACATCTAACATGCAAATCAAAAACATGGTGACTTTTGCGATTATAAATCAAATAGAGCACACAATTGTTAAATGTTTACATATAGTGGTGTCTGCGTACGTAGACTAGTAAACAACAACATTGCACATGACAAGCCAAAACACATGATTACTTTTATGTTTATAAATCAAATAAAGAGAGAAGATATAAATCACTAGAGCACTTGTGTTCTGAATCAGTTGTGGTTGTTGTTGATTGTGTAGATAACGTCTGTCCCTAGCGAGTGTATGCAGTGCAGATGGAGGATAGCGATAAGTTTATTATTAGACATGTAACCCCAAACATTGTTTGTATTGTTGATGCAAGAGTGGTGCATGTGTACATAAACTAGTATATGTCAAACACACAAGTTGTTAAACATTTACATAAAGTGGTGCATGTGTACATAAACTAGTATACGTCAAACACACAAGTTGTTAAATAAATGATATGATTTGTTACACGTTTATATGATTTGTTAAGCATTTACATGACTTGTTACTCGTGTACATGACTTGTTAAATTGTAAAGAAATATGTAACATGCGTAGAGGTAGAGGATTGTAAACAAGATAGAGGTATAACAAAAATCATATGGACTTACTAAAAAGGTTACATGTGAAACATATTTGTGAAAATGTAACAACGCTACACCATGCAAGCCTAGATAGAAATATACACATGAGATCGGAGTAGAAAACCCAGACGCAGCCTGATTGGAATCAAATCGAACAAACATAGAGGTTTTCAGAGGAAAAATTTGTAGAAACCTAAACCCTAGAAACAAAAACTAGAGTCACCAAATAATGATTGGACACGATTGATATGTATGATTTTAGCATATTTTAGGAATAACATTTAGCTATGTTCTACATACATTTCTACCACATTCTCATCATTTTAGAGTCCAAATAGCTTCATTCATTTGCATTAGCATACACATTGTATTCGAGGAGATATAAAGTACTTAGGAGGCATTCTAGAGCATTTTGGATGGAGCTGCGCTTGGAGTCAGACTAGAGCTGGAGTGAGCACAAATGGATACATGGAGCTGCGCTTGGAGTCATATTGGAACTGAAGACTGTCAAGAGCCAGAAGAACTCGAGTGGCACTTGAGTATGTTATCAAAAGTGCCTGAACTCGAGTGGCACTTGAGTATGAGATCAAGAGTGCCTAAACTTGAGTGGCACTCGAGTATACGATCGAGTGTTTTTGAACTCGAGTGGCACTCAATCTTGTAGTTAAGCACTGGACACTTACCAGATACACGTTTGAGTTGTAGATCGAGTGGATCATGCCACGGGCTACCAACTTTCAACACTGGGCCTTTTTCAACCCTGGGCCAAACTGAGGCTAATTCACACTGAGCCTCTTCCTATAGTCCGAATCAACCAAAGGTTTTATCTGATTTTATTATATAAACCTACGTGGGTTTTCCACAAAGGGGAGACCTTAGTTTTTACCACTTTTTGTGCAAGCAGACTTTTTAGCTTTTGTAATCTCAGAACAAAACCTTTAGTTTTCGAGTTATTTTATGCAAATCAGTTTTACACTTAGTGTTGATTTCAATTCTTCTTCGAGTTCATTGTTAATGTTATCTAATATTGATTTCACGCTTACTGTTACTTTCATGAGTTTTGAGTAGTCACCTAGGGCTCTTGAGGATGAGTTAGGTCAGCGTGGAGCTTAGGTTTTCTAGGTCGCTTGAGGTTAGAATTATTTAGGTCTTTTCTAATTTGGTATTATCATCACTAGCTTCATTCTGATCAACTGGAGCTTGTTTTGGGACACTCTAGCACCCGATAGGTGTTTGGTAGAGCATCTGACTGAACCACTTCAGAGATTTACACGCTTAGCTCGAGGGATCGAATGTCTGAGGTGTGAATCGGCTCTAAGTGAGTTGATCGTTCATTCCGGTTAGGTTATCAAACGCCTATGGTGATAGGGTCTGTTAATAGTCTGATCGAGTCTGTTTGCCACGAGAGTGGATTCATTATTTATGTTCTCACTGCCTAGAGATTAGCTATACTGAGTGTTGTCAAGCACCTAGTTAGTTTAAGAGTCACACGCTGATCCATGATACTCACTCCTCAGGATCCTGTTTTCTCACCCTGCGTTAAATTCACTTATTACTCTGTTGTCCACTGCTTCGTTTAATTTCTCTGTTATTGTTATTTGCTTGTGTACTTTAAATTTTAAGTTCGATTTAGGTTGTTAGACAAATCACACTTTGACTGACTTGGATTAGAATAGTTAATTGCATCCTGATTGATAGCTACATTTCCAGTTGGATTGACACCTATTATACTACATCGATATTTTAGTATAATAGGATTTGAAAGCTAGAGTAAATCTTGTTATCAACGATTTCATGACATATTTTTGAAATTGGGACATATGTTCGTGAGAACGAAGTAGCAAGAAAAACATAAAATCAAAAGGGAAAAAATCCAACAAAACCCACCCACATCTACGAAATATGGACCCAATACCCAATCACACCTTTGTTATCATCTTCATCTTTGTCATCATTTTCAACTTCTTCTTTGTTCTCTTCATTTTCTTCTTTGAAATCTGTTTAATGAATTTCAAAAGGAAATGAAACAAAAACGACTATGAAATTGAAATGAAAATCAAATCTCAGATAACAAACACAAATATAGACAAATATGGAGAAATTTTTAGATTACATAGGTTATAGGGTTAAAAATGGAAAAAATTATGTACAACAACCTACAAAACAGTATTTGGTGAGAGCACTAATAATACCTAAAAATTATGTATTTCTATTGGTATTTCCCTTTTATTATTGTGTTTTAATTTTTATTTCTTTTAATATTTTTATTTTTCTTGTTCTTCTATTTTTTGTATCCACTAAACTGATTTATTGAAATCTGTAGTGGAGTTGTAAAAGTCGGCTCCCTCTCTTCTCTCTCTTGCACAAAACACCGCTATCTTCTCTGATCTCTCTTTTCTGGCTGTCGGTGTTTCTCACCGACACCAGAAAAGGGAGGCCACCGCCTGTAGCTCTTCGTCACATGTCTTCTCACTATTAAATTTGCCTTAACGCGCCCTAGATCTGAGATTACGTCTTCTTTGCCTTGTGACCACCACCGTCCAGTTCACCGTGGTTGAAGGTGGTGCAATGGTTCCCTCGATCCTTCCTTCTCCTTTTCCA
This sequence comes from Lepidium africanum, assembly GCA_900406405.1. Lineage (NCBI taxonomy): Eukaryota > Viridiplantae > Streptophyta > Magnoliopsida > Brassicales > Brassicaceae > Lepidium > Lepidium africanum. Next base: position 49,950 of record OVAX01001172.1, read on the forward strand.
TTGATGGACGGCGGTGTAGGATCTTCTAATTTGGGGTTTGTGTCTCTGGTTTTCTCCACCTAATTCCCTCTCATCTAAAATTTTATGTTACTCTCTCCTCTGGATGAGGGTTTTTTCTCCCAAGAGGTTCCCTGAACCTGCTTGATTTCTCTCCCGGTTTTTCTCTCAAGGGTGTCCCTGAAGCTACTTAGTTTTTCTCCTCCATCAATCACTGATTGGAACTCATCACTGATTGGAACTCATCACAAGGTCTCTTTTATTATAGTTTAAGTATGTTTTATGCTTAGTTTTCAATATAGTATGGTTTGTCATCATCCAGATCTCGTCAAATCTTTCCATGTTCCACCAATTTTTAGATCTGATTCATGTGCCAGTTTGTCAAATTCCATCAAGGTTGTTGGTTTCTATTTGTTGATGTGATTTCTACTAACCATAGGAGAAGTAAATCTCTGTTATGTTGGAGTATTCTGAGTTGGTATTCACAGATGGTTTTCATTGCTGGAATATATTTAGATGCAACCGTTTATAAGGAATTTGTTGTGAAAATCAACTGGTTTTCTGAGTTATTGCTTCTTCATATCCATCAAAGTAAAAGAGAACGAAGCACATAGGTATAATCTCTTCAAGTCTACATAACTCACAAGAGAGGACAAAAAATCATAAATAGCAATGAATTTGATGTCTAATAGCTATTGTAATCTTAGTTTTAGTTGGTTAAGGCTAAATTTCTGTTAGTTATGTTTCTTACAAACTTGTAATCTTTGAAATTTGCTAATAAAATTTTCCATTAAGGGAAAAAAACTGATTTATTTAAATTTTATTAATTATTAATTATTTTTAATTATTTATTGTTTAAAAATAATCTAATTGTCATTTTTTCTATCACCAAAGTACCTCCAAAAAATTCATCAATGATTTTTCCAGGATATTTTGAACCTTCATTCAATCTCCAACATCTGTTGACCCCTACTTATAGTCTATTCATTTTTTGCAGCAAATTGCTTAATTTTAACGATGTTGCTTAATATTTGCAATCACTTATTTGTCTCGACATTTCATATCCTAATTAAAAAGATTTACAATTCCTTTTATTTGTTTATTCGATACTTTATAAATGTTTATATACAAATGCAAAACGTTGTAAAATCATACATTACTAAAATGTTTATTGTGGTGTATCACAAGTAGCAGGGCAACTAAAACCATTTTTGTAACAAAAATTTATTGAAAAATTATTGATCGTGAAAATGTCTATATTAGCTTTGAGATTTTGAAGACTGGTTCATCATCACATTTTCGATCACATTTTCTGCAACATTTGGAATATTCTTCCAAAAGCTGATGTGGCTGGGAAAACCACACATCACAAGAAGATGTTGCCACGTGTTGGTGGATGGGTATCTCCGCCATGCAAACTCTGAGGAGATGTCGATGGAAGCATCATTGGGAAGGACTCACTCCTAAACATCGATCTGTTCATCCAAAGATTAAGAAATTACCACCGGAGAAGATTGTTTTAGCATCACATTTTAGATCTTTGTCTCTGAGAAATTCTAACACTTCAAGATCTAACCAAGTGATCTTGAAATTTACCCACAGATAATTTTCCATGTTGAGCATGGTGAAAGTTTTTGAGAATTACTCTCCAAAAATAGAAGTCCGTTGGTGAGAAATTAGAAAACAACTACTGATGGTAGAAGGAGTGTTGGGTTGATTATAAAATTTATGGGTTAAAAGTGGGCTTAAACGAATAAGGCCAATGCGTTTATGTTCAATGTTTGTTATCATGTATTTTGGATTCTTCAGGCAGCAGAAGAATGTACGTGGGTGCTAGAGCTTGATCAGAAACACAGTGGAGCTTTGATGTTGAGGGCTCAAACATTAGTCACCNAGGCTCAAACATTAGTCACCTTTAAAGAATACCATTCTGCTATATTTGATGTCACCAGACTTATGGAGTTGAACCCTGATTCTGAGGTTTATCAGAACCTCGAGACTCGGTTAAGGGCGCAGTTGGTATACTCTCTGTCTTGCTATCTATTATACTTGTTATAGCCCTTTGGATTGGATGAAAAAGTGTCTTGTTTATTTAAGACTCATAAATCTAATTTCGCCNGTGTCTTGTTTATTTAAGACTCATAAATCTAATTTCGCCTGCTTTGAACATTAGAGAATGGAGGCACTTTAATTACGAACCAAAAAGCTTTGCATTCTATAACGAGGCTGG